>VSMD01095363.1:0-57783 GCA_008750895.1 Mirza zaza
GTTTTGAGTACTTCTTGTAGGGCTGGTCTTGTCTTGGTGAATTCTCTGAGCCTTTGCTTGTCTGAGAATGTCTTTATTTCTCCTTCATATACGAAGCTTAGTTTTGCAGGGAATAAGATTCTAGGCTGGGCATTGTTTTGTTTCAGAAGAGTGAGAATGGAGCCCCAGTCTCTCCTTGCTTGTAAAGTCTCATTAGAGAAGTCTGATGTTATTCGAATTGGCTTTCCCTTGTAAGTTACTTGCTTCTTTTGTCTTACAGCTCTTAGAAGGGCCTCTTTAGTTGATAGTTTGGTCAGTCTGATGACTGCATGTCGTGACGTCTTCCTATTTGCATTGAATCTCCCAGGGGTCCTCTGAGCTTCTTGAACTTGTGTATTGAGATTATTAGCAAGGCCTGGGAAATTTTCCTCTATTATATCTTCAAATAGCTTGTCCAACCCGTGAGTGTTGTCTTCTTCTCCTTCTGGTAACCCGATGACCCTCACATTAGGTTTCTTCACATAATCCCACAGCTCTTGTAGGCTTTGCTCTTTTCTCTTGTTTCTCTGCTTTATTTCTGTGACTGATTTATTTAATTGGAGGGTGTTGTCTTCAATTTCTGAGATTCTTTCTTCTGTTTGGTCTACCCTGTTCTTGAGACTTTCCACTGTATTCTGTCGTTCCCTGACTTGATTCTTCATTTCCAGGAGTTCGATTAAATTTTTCTTCATTGTGTCTATTTCTTTAGTGAACTTTTTTTCTAGATCCTGGAGGCTTTTTGTGGTTTCTTTGTGCTGGTTATTGAGTTGTTCTTGCAGGTCAATGAGTGTTCTTATGATCCACATACAAAATTCCTCTTCTGTCATTTTGGTTGCCTGATTTTGGTTGGTGTCCGATTCTAGGGGGCTGGGGCTCCTCTTTGGGGGTGTGTTTTCTGATTGGTTCTTCATATTTCCTGAGATCCTTCGCTGATTTCTTCCCATGTCGATCAGTTGTTGTTTCTTTTCTTTAGGTTTTTGTTTGGGTATTCACCCGCCTTGTTTAGTTTCTGAGCCGGTAGGTGGTGTCTGTGGGTGAGATTCGACCACTCCCTATATAATGAGTCAGTAGGTAGTGTGAAAAGGGTGTGCAGGATGCTCTCCCTGTCAGTAGGTGGCACTTGCTTGGAGGAACAGGCTAGGCTGTTGTGTTTGTGTCCTGTTATCAGCTGTTGTTCCTGAAGAGAGAACTCTAGTGCCTCAGGTGGTGGGTGGGGCCCTGGGACTTCCAGGTGTGTCCTTTTCTCCCCTTTAGTGAGGGCTGGTCTAGGAGAGAGTCTGGGCGGAGCTGGGTTGGGTAAGCCCACCCTCAGGCACCACCACTGTCGTCAGCAGGGGTCAAAGTTCTGTTCTTTGCTTCCAGGCAAAGCTGACAGGGAGGGGCTGGAATGGCCCCGCTCAGTCAGAGAGTCTGCGTGTGGGGGTGGGGCTGTCCGAGACCCGCAGTCTGGTGCGGGCCTGGCCTCTTTCCACTGTCCCCAACTCCACGGCTACTCCTGAGGCTCTGTCAGCAGGCCAGACCACACGCCACCAGGCTTCCCCTGGCTGTGATGCTGGCCAGGAGGTTCCCTGTGCAAGAACGCCACCTGGGCTGGGCGCACGGCCTCCCTTTGAGGGGAGGGTTGCCCTCTAGGACGCTGATCTGCCCCTGAAGGCACACACACCTCAGCAGGCTGTTCACGTATATCCCTTCTGTGCCCCGGGCAATGCGAGGCCGGTGCACGGGATGTGGTCTGCAGGTCTGACCTCTGGGTCCCAGAGTTTAAACTTTGTCCCCACCAAGGAGACAAGTGCCTGTCCCCATTCACCCACAGGGAGCCCAAGCTGGGTCTATGTCTCTCAACCTCAGGCTCTGCCCGGTTCTCCTGGGATCACTGTGCCAGCAGCACTTGGTAGGGCTGGTGGGCAGAGAGCTCACAGTCTGAGTTCCCCTTAGTCAGCTCTTGTAGGGCCCCAAAAGGGAAGGTCCCATTCCCTGGAGGTGCCTCCGGCTGGTGGCTATATTGTCTCTCTGTCTCTCTGGGTAGCCACGGGTAGGGTCGGGGGAGGTGAGGAGGAGGCAATATGGCGTCTCCCGCGTAGCTCGGGTCTGTGCACACGGAGGTGCCCCGAGGGAGTTGGGAGCCTGGTGCCGCGTCCGCTACTGGCTTACCGCTCACTGGTGGCGGTTGTCGCTGGGCTGGTGTCCGCAGGTCCCTCTGCTTGCTGGGGAGCCCCCCAGCAGTCCGGGATGCAGGGGAGGGGAAACGGCAGATCCACCTACCCTTCCCGCTGGTCTCCGGGCTTCTCTGGGGGTCCCAGCTTCCAGTTCTCCTCCGCGACCTCCTCCCGTGTAGTCTCCCGTGGTCTCGGGTACTCCTCATGCCGACCCTCATCTGATGTAGGCTCGTCTTCTTGCTTCTTTCTTCTAATTTCTTCTAGAATCTGTCTTTTCTTCAGAGACACTCTGTCTGGTGGCGTTTCTCATCCGCCATCTTCTGGGCGGGGCCCATATTTTCAATTGTTCCTCTTATGTCAAGATATAAAGTTTATCTTTTGTTAGAAAACTTTCCATTTTCTACTGTTTTGCAAATTTAAAGCAGTAGAGTCATAGGTGTTTGTTCTTATATTTTTCTGTCAATTTTTCCTCTATTTATGATTATATGTCCTTTCTCCTTCAGAAGCTCGTATATTTTGCTACCCCCATCACACACACACACACACACACACACACACACACATTTCCTTAAGTTTGTGATAGAATTTTTTTTAATTTACTTTTTTCCAGAATTAACTATTTATATCATTCTACACTTTTTTCCATTAATTTCAGCTTTCATTTTTAATTCATTCTTCTTTAAGTGATATTTACAACAATATTGAAAAGAATAAGACTTTCATTTCAATATTTTTTCTTTATTAATAATGGCATTTAAAGTCATACATTTCTAAGTACGGCTTTCACTATTTACCTTGAAGTTTTATTATGAAAGGCTCTATTTTCATTGCTTTCTAGATAATGCTATGTCCCTTTTTGACCTAAGCTAGAATATGAATCTTAATTTCCCAGTGGTTATGATGGCTTCATGACCTTTTAAAATTTATTTTTGACTTTATTGGATTGTATTCAAAGTTTATTACTTATAAAACTTTTACCTTTTTGAATTCATAAACATTTATTTGAGGTAAATTGCTACAAAAGTTTCATGAACATATGAAAGATTTTTGAGAGTTGTACTTTTTATAGATATTAAATCAAGATCATTAATTAATTAATTATTTTTATTAATAATGGCTTTATTAAAAATACTTAGCCAATTCTGAGAGTGGTTTATTAAAATCTCACAATTCAGATGAACTAAAATCAAGTTCTTCTTGGATTTTTAATGATTACAGTGAGTAGTTGATTTCTTATTTTATATACTTTTGATCGTTATGTGTTTTCCATTAAGTATACCTTTTATCATATGTAATGTCCCATTTTATTTTCATTAGTAGATTTCAACTTGAATTCCACTTTGACTTATATTAATACTGTCATTGTTTTTTTATTAATTTATTAAGCTGGCAAATTTTGGCATATGCATTTACTTTTATATATGCATGTATGTATTTGAAAAATAATTTTATCAATATTCAAAACATCTCTCAATTTACTGATTACATTGTTAATAATTCCATAATAATTCTGTACTTTACAACTTAATTTTCCTTCGTCTTATACATTTTTCTCAGAAAAAGCGATATCAGAATATTGATTAAATTTAAATATTTTTAAATTATTATATGTTGAGATAGAAATTGTATATATTTTCATATATTTTAATTTTTAAATTTATGAATAAAAGGCTTAGCTTGTATATAAGCAAGAATTTAGAATTGAGACTAAATTCTCCAAGAATTTAGAATTGAGACTAACAGGTAGTACAGCCTTAGAAAGCATTGAACATAACCTGCTAATTGAACTGATAAGGGTATGGAAACCAAAGCATCAAAATAAGTTGAACATAGTTACATAAGTAATACATGGCAAAACCTAAATTTGATTTTCTAATTATGAGTTCAATATTCTACTCTTTGGTACTTTCACATACTTCCTAGAAATTCTCTTGGAATAGAAAGTATTTCTCCAATCTCCCATTCCTAGGTTGCTGCTTGTAGTGGTTTGAAATGTGATCTTCAGTGATCATAAATTTTCAGAAAAAAATGCTGTTTGTGACTGAGGGTAAGATTGAATGTAAGATCAGCATCTTTTTTTCCCTGTATTCTCATAGTAACACACCCAGTCCAGAGGTGGAAAAAGTGGTTTTCTTATGAGTTATAGAATTATATTATAATATCAAGTAACAAACATAAAATCAATAATCATGTTTTCCTTGGAGATTGTAGCCAGAAATGATGCATTTTCTGATTATTGCATCTAAATTTATAATATAGTTTTATTTTCTTTTGTGCTATGGATATATGTTTTAAACATATAAATCAGACAATATTAAGAATCTTCTAAAACACTTTGCTAAAGCATCACTGTGGTGAATTTTTTTGTAAAGCAAAATCTCTTTTATAGTAAGGATAATCTTTCTTTGGTAAATCTGCTTTCATGTCTGTTTTTCTGAAATTTAATTTTGCAAAACTAGAGCACAGTGAAAAAAAAAAGATCTGAACAGATATCTCAGCAGAGAAGATATCCAGATGGCAAATAAGCATATGAAGATATGATGAACATCATATGTCATTGGGAATTGCAAAGTAAAACAATTATGTGATAATGTGATATACCCATTAGAATGGCTATAATCTAAAACACTGACATCACCAAATGCTGGCAAGGATAGGGAGTAACTGGAAGTCTCATTCATTATTGGTCAGAATAAAATATGATACAACCACTTTGGAGGACAGTTTGGCAGTTTCTTAGAAAGCTAAATATAGTCTTCTTGATGAATAGCATCCAGCAATCATACGCCTATTCATTCACTCAAATGAGTTGAATATTTGTGTCCACACAAAAACCTGCATATAAATGAATATAGTAGCTTTATTATTAATTACCAAAAAGGGAAGCAACAAAGATGTTCTTCAATAGCTGAATGGATAAAGAAACTCTTATACAGCTATACAATGGAATATTGTTCAGTGATAAAAAGAAATGAGCTATCAAGCCATGAAAATACATGAGGAAAATTTAAATTCGTATTGCTATATGAACGAAACCAATTTGAAAAGTCTACACACTGTATGATTCCAATCATATGACATTATGGAAAAGGCAAAACTATAGAAGCAGTAAAAAGATCAATGGTTACTAGGAGGTTGGCAGGGAGAAAAAGTATGAATAGGTAGAGTATGATACTGTTACGGTGGAAACATGACATTATGCATTTAGAAACACCCATAGAACTGTACAGGACAAAGAGTGAACCCTGATGTATGCTATAGACATTACTTAACAATAATGCAATGCTATGGATTGAATTATATCCCTCCCCCCAATTCATATATTGAAGCCCTAATCCCCAATGTGGCTGTATTTGGAGATAGGTAATTAAGATTCATTGAGATTATAAGGGTAAGGATCTCTCTCTTTCTACCCCCAGTTATACATCAAGCAACCTAAGCACGCAGCGATAAGGCAGCTATCTTGAAGCCATGAAGAGAGCCCCCATTAGAACCCAACCATACCAGCACCCTGATCTCAGACATCCAGCCTCCAAAATTGCAAGAAAATATTTATTATTTAAGCAACCCAACCTATGACAGCCTGTGCTAAGATATGCATCAATACTGGTCCATCAGTTGTAACAACTGTACCTCACTACTGAAAAATATTAATAGGGGAAAATATGGGCCTGGAGAGACAGGAGCCTTCTGTGCCCTCTGTTCAATTTTTTTAGTTAACCTAAAACTGCTTTAAGAAATAAAGCCCCTTCATTAAAACAACAAACAATAGCTAAAAAGCTTCTACATAGCTAAGGAAGTAATCAACAAAGTAAATAGACAACCTATAGAATAGTATAAAATAATCACAAACTATACATCTGATAGAGGGCTAATATCCAGAATCTACAAAGAACTCAAGCAAACAAGCAAGAAAAAACAAATAGCCCATTAAAGTGGGCAAAAGACATGAACAGAAGCTTTTTAAAAAAGATAGACAAATGGCCAACAAACATGTGGAATGCTCAATGTGGAAAATGCTCAATGTCACTAATCATCAGGGAAATGCAAATTAAAACCACAATGAGATATCATCTTATCTCAGTTAGAATGACTTTTACTAAAAAGTCCAAAAATAATAGATGCTGGTGTGGATGCAGAGAGAAAGGAATGTGTATACGCTATTGGTGGGACTGCAAATTAGTAAAACCTTTGTGGAAAACACTATGGAGAGTCCTCAAAGAATTAAATGTAGAACTACCATTTGATCCAACAATCCCACTACTGGGTATCTACCCAAAGGAAAATAAGTCATTTTATCAGAAAAACACCTGCTCTCAAATGTTTATTGCAGCACAATTCATAATTGCAAAGATGTAGAATCAACCCAGGTGCCCATTGATTCATAAGTTGATTAATAAAATGTGGTATATGTATACAATGGAGTATTCCTCAACCATAAAAAGGATGAATTAATGCCTTTTGCAACAATTTGAATGGAACTGGAAACCATTACCATAAGTGAAGTATCTAAAGAATGAAAAATACCACGTATACTCACTATTAAATTGAAACTAACTAATGAGTACACATATGCACAGAGGGAAGTAAAATCCAGTGGAAATCAAGCTGCGGGGAGCAGGGAAGAACAAAAACTTAACAGTTAACAATGAACACAATTTGGGTGATGGGCGCACTTACAGCCCTCACTCATTACAGAAGTGATCCGTTTAACCAAAGACATTTGTAACCCCTTAATATTCTGAAATTAAAAACAAACAATATAAAAAACAGAAACACAAATATGTTTCCATGCCCTCATTAATCACTCACTCACATTAGCTGCCAAATTTTTTGATAGAGGCAGAAAATTCTTACAAAGCCAACAATGAACTAAGGAGCCACAGATTTTAGCCTTTCTTCTATCAATCAGATTAGTGTGACTTAAGGATATTCATCAAAAGCTCCTCAGCTTTCAATTTTTAAAATTATAAGTTAAGATGTGATAAATTTATTTAAACAATTGCTTAGCCTGTTTCTTGATCTAACTGTATTTTTACTTCTTGTAATTTTATTTATTTAAGGGAATATGTTTAGCTTGGGAGCCACAAAGTCAATTTACTGAAATATAAATGGTAAATTCACTTTTTCAAAGTAATGCAAAAGCAATGCTTTTGTTACTGGGGTTGGTTATTTTGGAGTTTATGCCTATGTATGTGTGCATGTGTGTATGTGTGTGAGAGAGAGAAAGAGACAGAGAATTTTCACATTTTCATAGTGAATAAAAATTAGTAATTTAAATATAATGGGGTTTGAAAATTTTTTAAATGTGCTTACATTTCTGGTTTTATGAATTTTAATGTGAGTTTGCATGAGCTATTAAAACTGCAATTACTATAAAGGAAAAATATATTGTCTGTTACAGGAAAATTAATTTGGTAGTGTGAACAGTCATGTTTCTTCTTACATTTTACCTTTAATTAAATAGAATTATTTGCTTTTAAAACAATTTTTCATAAAAATGATATTTGATATATAAGATGAGAAGATATAATATTAATAATTATGAGATAGACATGTGTTTGCAGTTTGCATCAAGTTCAGTAGCTATTATGCATATTACAGGCAAAGTATGTCTCTGTGTTTTGTGCATTCTAGTTATTATTTCTTAACTTCTGGATTGATAAACCTAAATTATTCAAAGTGGTAGTATAAATATTTTCACAAATCACAAATTATATGTGATTCCCCCTAGGAATAGCCTTTTCTAGGCTGTGAGAATCACAATATATCATTCTATTTAGACTTTCTCGTGAGTAAATTTGAGGTTATTACATCTTTAACTGAAAAATTTTAAGCACGTATTTTAATTATCATTGTGTCATTAGGTACATGTAGTATTTTTCCAGATTCAATCATTACATGACTCGTGACTTGCTACTCATGCTGTTGTTAAGCTTACAAAGAGATTAATATAATAACTTGTCTGTGCTTTCTCTTAATTAAAGTAGAATGTGCTTCATTCTCCTACTTTTATTTGACTGAAAATTAGCAAGAAACAGTCTAGTGTGGTGTTTATAAAAGGTTTGGGGACCACTTGCTCTAGATCCATTCAAAACATTCAGGTTTAGGTGGTTTCAGATGAAGCCTAGGAATTCATTTTTTTAAAAACTCTTCAGTGATTGGTAGGCATACTAAAATTTGGGAAATCTATAGAAGGGAGAAAATAATGTCTATTTTTCTTTTCCAGATCACACTTCAAAACAAATAGCATTTTAAAAAATCCAACACCCAGTTATTTAAGACATATTTAATGAGAGCTTCCTATATTTCAGAAACTGCTGCTAAACATAAAGAAGACCTCAATCACAACAATATCTATGGAAAATTCACAGACCAATACATTTTATAGGAAAATATCAATTGACAAAATTAGCTCATGGCCATCTGATAAAAGTCATCTGAAAAAAATCCACAGCTGACATTTTATTAATAGTTAATAGTGAAATATTTCAGCTAAGATCATGATTAAGACAAAAATGTTTGCTCTAGCCACCTCTATTCAGTATTGTGCTAAATGTTCTAGCCAAAATAAATAGGCAAGAAAATAAAATAAAAGATACCCAGATTAGAATGAAAGAAGTAAAACTACCTTTCTTTGCAGATGACATGACCTTAAAGAATAGACACCCCCGCCCCCCACACACACTACATTCAACCATTAGAGCTAATGAATGATTTCAGCAAAGTTGCAAGATACAAGATTAACATACAAAGTTAATTACACTCATATACTCTAGCATTGAACTATGTGAAAATGAAATTAAGAAAACAACTCCAGTAACAATAGTGTCAAAGGGAATAAAATACTTAAGGGGCCAGGTGCAGCTACCCACACTTGTAATTCTAGCGCCTTGGTAGGTTGAGGCGGGCGGATCACTTGAGCCAAAGAGTTCAAGGTTACAGTAGCTGCAATTATGGCACAATAATCTAGTGTGGGTACCAGAGTGAGACCCTGTCTGTAAAATAATCAATCAATCAGTTAATTAATTAAAATACTTAAGAATAAATTTAACAATAACAACAAAAATGATGTATATACTCAGAGCTACAAAACATTGTTGAAACAATTTAAAAATCTATGGAAATAATTTACATTTAAATTTCCATTTAAAAATAAATGGAAAGATATTCCATGTTCATGAATTGGAAGACAATATTATTTTTTTGTTTCAGAATATTAAGGGGGTGCAAATGTTTTTCTTACATGCATTGCTTTTGTAATGCTTGAGTCACAGCTATTAGTGTGCCCATCACCTAAACAGTGTTCATTTTACATTAGAGGTAGGTTTTGCTCCTCCCCCCCTTGCGTCCTTCCTCCTTCTTGATTTCCAATGGCTTTGACTTCCCTCTGTGCCCATGTGTGTCCATCAGTTAGTTCCAAGTTACTAGAGAGTACATGTGGTGTTTGTTTTTCCATTCTTGAGATACCTCACTTAGGATAATGATCTCCAATTCCATACAAATTGCTGCAAAAGACATTAATTCATTTATTTTTATGGCTGAATAGTACTGCATGGTATGTATATACCACATTTTATTAACCCACTCATGAACCAATGGGCACTTAGATTGATTCCACATCTTTGTAATTGTGAATTGTTCTGCAATAAACATTTGAGTGCAGGTGTCTTTTTAATAAAATGCCTTTTATTCCTTTGGGTAGATACTATTAGTGGGATTGCTGGATCAAATGGTAGGTCTGCTTTTATTTCTATGATGACTTTCCATACTTTAATATTCTTAAAGCACTATGTTCCCCAAATTGATCTACAGATTCAATATAACCCCTATCAATACAATCTCTATCAAATTTTCAAAAGCTTTATTTATTCTTTGTTTGTTTGTTTTTGCAAATATGAACGAGTTAATCCTAAAATTCATGCAGAAATCAAATTTACCCTAAATAGTCCAAAAAAATTGGAAAAGAAGAACAAAGTTGGAGGAGTTCCATTTTCAATTTTAAAACTTACCATAAAGCTACAACAGTCAAAACAGTGTCAGACTGGAATAAAAAAAGACATACAGATCAATGGATAGAATTGAGAGTTCAAAAGTAAATTCAAACATCTATGGTAAATAGATTTTTAACAAATGTTCCAAGACCATTCGATGTGGAAGTAATAGTCTTGGTGGATCAATATACATGTATATGCAAAATAAGCAAATTAAAAAATAAAACCAAAACCTAAAATCAAAACACCTCAAACCGTATCTTATAGCTTATAAAAATTCAAAATACTAACAAAACGTTTGTGATTTTGTTTTAGACAATTATTTTTTAGTTTTAGCACAAATTTATGAATCAGAAAAAATTTGATTAATTTGACTTTATCAAAACTAAATTTTTTTGCTCTTGAAAATGCACAATTGCAAAAGAAATACAAACTACAGACTTGCTATCCAGATTACATAATGAATTTTCAAAATTCAACAATAAGAAAACAAAAAAAATCCAATTTTTAAAAATGGAGAAAGGTTTCAAGTAAACATTCCAATAAAGAAAATAAAAATATCCTAATGGTAAGTAAGCATATAATAAAATGCACAATGTAATTACTGAAATATAAATTAAAATCAAGATAGGATACCACTACACAATTATTAAAATTAATTAGAAAAAAACAGACAATATCAAGTGATGACAAGGATTCAGAGTAACTGGAATGCTCATACATCGTTGGTAGGAGTCCAAAATGGCATAGCCAGTTTGGAAAAACAGTTTGGCAACTTAGTATAAGGTAAAAATGTCTATATACTAACTATGTAACCCAATAATTCCTTTCCTAGACATTTACTCAAAGGAACCAAAAACATATATTGACATAAAAACCTGTATTTGAATGTTAATAGCAGTGGTATTTATGATTACTCAACACTGTTAACAGTTTCAATGTCCATCAAATTTTGAATCAGTGAACAAAATGTTGAACATCTATACTATACCATGGAATCCTACTCAGCAATAAAAAAGAACAAGGTATAAATAACTACAATATGAATGAATCAGTGACATCCTACTCAGTGAAAAAAAATTGTCTCAAAATGTTACATAGTGTGTAATTGCATTTATTTATGTAACAGTCTATAAAAGACAAAATTCTAGTAACAGGAAGGAGTTTAGAGGTGTCCAGGGACCATGGCTGGGGAAAGGAGAAATGAGACTGATTAAAAAGAGAAACAAAGAGACTTTTTGAAGTGAAAAAATCACTTATATGTTAAATGCAGTGGTGGTTACACAACTATATACATTTTTTTCAAATTTAATAGAAATGTATACCTAAAGTGGCTGAATCTTATTATATGTAAATTAGCCATAAACCTGGCTAACAAAGTAAGTACCACAGAATAATTATCACCACTCAACAATAAAAAATAGATCCTCATTTTGCATTCCCCTTGCTGCCCAAGTAAGATATGCTTATTCAAACGTATATGTTTTTAAAATTTATCTCTAGGTCTGATCATTTTTATGGATCATTTTTATTGGATACATGGCTTCCTACACATGTATCCAATTGTCTATTATTACATTATTTTATATATCCTACAGGTAATTCAAACTCATCATGCTTAAAACAAAAATCATTTTCTCTGTAACCACTGCATCAAATTCGTTTCTCATCCTCTGTTTCTCACCTCACTTCTCATCTCATGTAATAGAACTCAATTGTTTGAACTAGAATTCTGATACTATGGGTGTTTTCTTTTTCTCTCTTTCCCTATATTTAATCAGAACCAATCTGTATCTATCAGATAGTAGACTTTCAAGATATGATTTTGAATAAATAAGTAAATTAAAGAATTCTGCTCCTGGGAATAGAATAAATGTTGGAATGGTACTAAAGATGGTCCGCGCCTCCAGAGAAGCATCATGAAACATTAACTGTGCTTTTAGGAGCAAAAGTGCAATTAACAGCGGGGTGTGGGGGAAGAGGTCAAAGTTACTTAGCTGCTCAGTCACACAAGTTAAATATTTTTGGAAAAATAAGAATAAATAGATTGAGGCAAAAGTGTCATAAACTCTCTCATGTTTATCTCCTTAAGTTTTATGCTCTGCATCCTAGATCTCATTTATAATTCTTATATCTGTCTCTACTTATGAATTCATAACTGCTTTGTTCTCTCAAGGCACTCCATTTCTCTATATTTTATGCCTGGCTTTGCTAAGTCAATTAAATTCAATTGAATTTAGCTAAATAAGTCACAAAACTAAACCCAGAAGACCACAGTAACAAAGACATAGTGCTGCATTCACTAACAATGAATATTTAGTAGTACCCATATTTCCTCAATGCGAAGGCTTACTTGATTTATTATTTAAGTCTGTAAATAGAATAAAATTGATTAGTCTTAAAATAATAGCCACTATTATCTAAAGGGAAGAAAAACATAGTAAACTGAAAATAGTGGTATTCATGAGACTGTCCTGATTACTCAAAAATAAAATTTAAATAGACATCTGAGTGGGATGTGACAAGCTTTTCCTGCCTCCCCTCCCCTGTCCCTATTTCTGTGGAAATCAGTCTGCACTTGGAAGCTGACCTGGAACTTCATGTATCTTATTTTCACAAACCCGTGATGGATAATGGGTAATGGACAGTATGGTGGTAACAAAGCACCGTGTTTTGAAGAAAATAGTTGTGGGACTTGAGGATATTTTAGTGCTTATTTTGCTTCACAAATACACCAAGTTTCCCAGAAGAACGGGCCAATAAAACTGCCAGAATGGGGAAGGTCAGAGCACAAAAGAACTAATAAGATCTCAAGGGAAGAGCAGTGCAGCTGGTGGTTATTACCACTCATGCCTAAACCAGGAGTTCTGTTAAAAAATATATATTAGAACTCTTTCAGCAGGTAGAATAAGTACACTTACTCTGACTCAAGTTGGTGTTCCTTTTCTTTCAGATAACTGAGACTGCATCATTTTATTTTATTTAAGATTAATTTATTTTTATTGAGATATATATATTAGATGTACATGTTTTGGGATATACGTGATATTTTGATACATTCATATAATCAAATCAGAATAATTGGGATATCCATCACCTTAAATATTTATATTTTCTTTATGTTAGGAACATTCAAATTACTCTCTTCTAGCTATTTTGAGATGTATAATCAATTAATGTCAAATATAGTCACTCTGCTTATCTATCAAACACTAAGACTTATTTCTTCTATCTAAGTGTATATCTGTACTCCATTAAAGCTGCATGGTTTTCTTTCTTCAGAATGTGTTAAAATAGGCAAGGTGCAGTGGCTCATGGCTGTGGGAGGCAGAGGCTAGAGGATCACTTGAGCCTAGGAATGTGAGTCCAGCCTCAGCAACATAGCATAGACCCTGTCTCTACAAAAAAATTTAAAAAATTGGCTGGGCATGTGCCCGTAGTTCCAGCTACTTGGGAGGCTGAGGCAGGAGGATCACTTGAGCCCAGGAGTCAGAGTTTATACTGAGCTATGATTATGCCACTGCACTCCAGCCTTGGCAACAGAATAAGACTGTGTCTCAAAAAATAAATAAGTAAATAAATAAAACCTAGCCTTTTAAACTTTTCTAAATGTTCCCTCAGGGGAGGACACAAATTCCAAAGTGATAAACATTAGATAACGCAGGGAATAATTTTAAATGACTTAAATCATCAGATTATTTTGTTTCAGACTTATGGGATCTATGCTCATAGTTTTCCATGGACACTAAATAATAATATGTTTTAAGGCATTCTTTCTATAAGTTAGATTTTGCATGGATAAATTAATCTCCTCTCCTCCTGAGTATGTATTATTATCATTTCTCATTAAATATAAGATACTAATATAGATCATCAAGAAAAAAAGAGGTTGGTGCAGTAGCTCACACCTACAATCCTAGCACTCTGGAAGGCCGAGGCAAGAGGAGTTCGAGACCATCCTGAACAAGAGTGAAACCCCATCTCTACTAAAATTATAAAAAATTAGCTGAATGTGGTGGCACACATCTGAGTCCCAGCTACTTAGGAGGCTGAGGCAAAGGGATCACTTGAGTCCAGGAATTTGAGGTTGTAGTAAGCTATGATGATGCCACTGCACTCTAGCCAGGCAACAGAGCAAGAGAATGTCAAAGAAAGAAAGAAAGAAAAAGAAAGAAAGAAAGAAAGAAAGAAAGAAAGAAAGAAAGAAAGAAAGAAAGAAAAGAAACAAAGAAAGAAGGAAAGAAATTGCCAATTAAAATGATACAATTCCTTTTCATCAGAGCTTTTTAGAAAAATTAGACATAGATTTTATTAATCAACCATCATAATTATACATAAATACAAAAGAAATATAATTATAATTAATTATCATAGTCTTATAATGTGTTTGTATTCAGAATCCAAAGCTGGTGGTAGTGTGCCTTAATTTAACTTTATAAAAACACCACTTTGAGATTACTTTTCACAATGTTTGATTCCCAAACTCCCCAATGCCTGCCTATGTAAATCCTTAAAATAGAAAAGGACATTCTAATATTGTCATTCACATTTTCCTCCATCTCTCTGCCACTCATTTCACAAATTTTGAAACTGAATATTCATTTTTCCAAAATGTATAGGCAGTGATGATTATGCCATCATGACTCTCCAGCTGACATCAATTTTAAGACAATACCAATTATAAGTTGCATCCAGATACTGGAGATATTAAGATTTAGTGCAAACATAGTTCATGCCAAAGATAAACAGCCAGTAAAATGGTTACACTAGGATTAATAAAATGCCATCAGACCCAAGAATCCACACTGTTATTACCTTTCAGTTGGACTTATCTATACATTTGCATAATTAATATTCTACATAGGAACAAAACAGAAATTTTGCTCAATCTGCTTTTCCAACCTAAATTTCTGCTATACTTTTTAAACTGCTATCATATTAATACCGGGTACACAGCATCAGAGTATCCCAGCCATGTAAAATTACTTGTCTTCCACCTACAAGTTCTTTCTTCCTTTAGGCACAATTATATTAGTCAGGGTATTGCTTACTGTTATAACATATTGACTCCAAAACAAAATAGCTTCAAAAGGAGTTTTATATAAATGATCCTTCTTGGGAGTTTAGGTAAGTCTTCGGGGGTCACAGATTAATGAAAATTTTTTTTCAACCAATGGTTTTCAAAGTTGTTTTATACTATAAGCCAGAATAAAAGGTGATGCCTATAGGAGAGGGGACAAGATAGCTGGCTGGAGACATTACTGGCCTGACCATCCCCTATAGAAGACAGAGTTTCAGATAAACGAGAGGGGAGGGAATATGCAGCTAAGTTGCAGATCATAGAGAGAAGTGCTGGAGCCTGCCAGTGACCTCACGGAGGAAAATTGTGAAGCAGAGAATGAAGAAGATAAAGGAAAAAAAGATACTGGCAAGGATCAAACCCAGAGAGGCTCAAAGCCCAGTGAAGGGGTGTGGTGGAGTCCTTTTGCCCTCCCACACTGCTTTGGTGACCAGTGGGCTACCAAATTTCTTGGAAGCTTTTCCACCCTTACGTGCCCAAGCATGGTGGCAAACACGGAATACTGGGGAGAACTGGTGTGACCCCAGAGGTTAGACATTCCATGTGGGGTTCCCCTCCAAGGAGGTTGATGAGAGAGGGTGGGGAGCTGGCTTTCTTCCATTCAGATGCTTTTCTTTCCCTGCCCCTCCCTCATTCAATGCAACCAGGAAAGCAGTTTGAGTAGAGAATTTGGCTAGCAGCCTCCTCTGCCTATTGGGCTTGTGCTACAGGTTGAGGTTTCCACAGAGAGTGGGACCCTCACCTTTTCTCTTGGAGACCTGCAGTGGACCCAGGGTGCATGTTCTGGGAGCTCTCTGACTGGCAGTTTTGTAGAGATGCACAGCACTGGGTCAGACATGCAGGCTAGATCCTGTGCCCCCATAGACTAAAGCAGGTTGCTGGGGGGATACACCCCGCCTGGCTCCCCCTAGTGGCACGGAAAACAACCTCTGGGCCCCGCCAAGGCTTTGCAATGCCTTTCGGGCTCTCCCAACCTAATGACATTCTGCCTGGCTCTTCCACTAACCTCTGCTGCTGCGGTGGACATTAAGCTACAGGGCCCCTCTCAAAGCCTGGGGCATTCAAGTGCTCCACCTGAGGGACTAGAATTACCACCAGCACAAAACAACTTCTGGTCAAATGGCTCTTTCCTTATCAACAACTGACAGGGAGAACGACTCTATATTGTTCATTACAGCATTTATCAACTCAATCAAATAGTGTGTGGCTGATTCTTACTCACAAGTAACACTCATCATTTCAAGATTAAGCTGGGGGACACAATATAATTCATACTGCCGGGAAGAGGTGAAGACGGCAGGATAGAGGTAACCCAGGGGGACACTGTCTTTTAGAAGAGAAACAAAAGTTAGAGGCAGCTCCATTTATGAGGCATCTCCCTCTTCCAGTGCAAACCTCTGGGCTGAAGGGGAAGCTGCTCAGAGTCTTTGCAGAGACATCCCACCAGACGACAGGCACAGCAAAGATCTGGTGTCTGCCAATTCTAGGCTTCTGCAACTGATGACATCCTGATCATTCTGGTGCATGGAGCCAGGTCTGCTCAGGACTCAGCCATCCAACAATAACCTTAGCATCACCACCGCTAGGCTGGGGAGGGAACAGGTGACACCCCATGTCGAGTCCTGTGCCTGGAGGCTGAGCATACCTCTTCCCCAGCATGGAAACCAAACAGAGCAGGAGCCTCAGGCACCACTTGTGAAGCTCTGGGCCCCTGCCTCAGTGGGCTCTAGGTGTTGGAGGAGAACCTTGGCTGACCAGCAGCTCCAGCCCACCTACATGGAGCCTTGGCCACTGAGAAAAATCACTGCCTTTGTGACTGGGCATCAGCAATCCCCATACTGGTGGAACAACCTCCCTATGGGTGACTCTACTTCCAAAATCCTCAGAGCCAGCTCCGAAGCTCTCACTGCGCCCAAGTCCAGGGCTCTGCCCCTATAGCTCCATGGTCCTCAGCAGACTTGTGACTCAACTTCCAAAACTCCATAGTTGTGCCTAGACCTGAAGATTACTGAGTCCCCTTTTCAATGAATAATTCCTGCTGATCCAGTTAAACCAGGGAAAAATTAGGAATCAATTTCCAGCTTCATTTTTACTCAAGAACATATCTTCTTAGGAAACAGAAAGGGCTATTCCATTCATAGTATATTGGTGAAGATGAAAATGATGGTGAAGTGTGAATGTGTACCCGGTTGAAAGGAGAACAAAAAAAAAAATCTAAATATATAAAAGACATTCATAGTCAGGCATGGTGGCTCACACCTATAATCCTATCACTCTGGGAGGTCAAGGCGGGAGGATTGCTCAAGGTCAGGAGCTCGAGACCAGCCTGAGCAAGAGCGAGACCCTGTCTCTAATAAAAATAGAAAGAAATTAGCTGGACAACTAAAAATACATACAAAAAAATTAGCCAGGCATGGTGGCACATACCTGTAGTCCCAGCTACTCGGGAGATTGAGGCAAAAGGATTGCTTGAACCCAGGAGTTTGAGGTTGCTGTGGGTTGGGCTCACACCCCGGCACTCTAGCCCAGGCAACAGAGCCAGAGCCTGTCTAAAAAAAAAAAAAAAGGACATTCGCATTCTATTCTCATTGCAACACTATTCACAATAATCAAGACATGGGAACAATCTAAATGTTCATTGACAGATAAATCAAGAAAGGAAAGGTAGTATATATACACACAATGGGATATTATTCAACCTTAAAACAGAAGGAAATTCTGCCATTTGCAACAACATAAATAAACGTGAAGGACATTAAGCTAAGTGAAATAAGCCTGACACAGAAGGACAAATACTACATGATCCTATTATGTGAGGAATCTAAAATAGTCAAACTCATAGAAGCAGAGAGTAGAGTGGTGGTTGCAAGGCACTGAAAGAAGGTAGACATGAAGAAATATTAGTCAGTCCTAGAAATCTACTCTATAGTATAGTGCCTATAGTTAACAGTACTGTATTATACACTTAAAACTTTGCTTAGGAATATATTTTTATTGATCATATCACACAAATGCAAATAAAAAGTAAAGTGGGTAGGAGGAAAAAATAGGCATAAAAGAGTATGTCATTCAAGGATATCATGGATCATACAAAATATTTCATATGTCATACAAGATCATGTAGATGACAAATGGAAAGATGATGATTCCTAATATAGTGGACTCATCCCCCAAAATGAATACTTCTAATGTTCTTATCAGAAAGTGAGTTGGTAGAGGTATTCAGGATTGTGCAGAATTATGTGTTCTGAGGTGTGATAACAGTTAAAAATGCCAATAATAACTAAAATAATAGAAGTGTATGCATTTCAGAGTACATTCACATATACTATCCCACCCTGGCTTCAAACTGCAATCATTTATATTAATACAAGTGTTATCACAATTTTAGAAGTAAAGAACTCATGGCACCAGTCAAACCATAACTGACAAATTGAAGAATTCAATTCCCTGCTTTTTCCTTTATATCTTTTCTAGCACCACCTCCTAGAAAAGCAAGTCATGGCTGAAGTCATTCATTTACTTCTGGGAGTCAGCTGTGGTGTGGGAAGACTGTATGCATCACTAATAGCCTGATTCCTCAAGCCAATAATCCCTAAATCTAGTTCATATAATTTACTTGCCCAGATTTAAACTGCATTATATGCACCCTCCCTCCTAAAGGTCCTGGTTAAAGTAATCTGCAGTATACAGCCATGGTCCCCCAGAACTTGACCAGAATTATGTCTTTGTTGTTTTTTCTTGTTTTAGCAGAATTTTGACTATTTTCTCTTATATTGTTTCACATTTACTTCAGTTATACTCTGTACCTAGAATAAAAATATTCCTCCCTAATCCCTCCATCTATTAATATTTATTGGAGATTTATTGCTGCTATGTTTTTAAGCCATAGAAATAGCAAAAAACTTAAAATCTCATCTCAGTCCATATCTCCTTTGGAAAGTATTATGTGTGTAAAGAATTGGCTTACTCTAATTGTTCTGACTTTATCTCAAAGGAAAAAGACTACCCTATCATGAATTGTTCCACTGAAAGACTTGGCTTGATTTAAATGCCACCTTTCTGTCATTTTGGGGGTGGAATGAATTGAATTATCCCAAATTGACCATGGGAGCTCACCCTGGATTTCCTGGTCAATGAGCCAGCTAATCCTTGGGAGCAACACTCACCCCCACCCTGTTCTCTCACCAGAAAGGGCTGCACTCAAGCTCAGCTTCCCACAGGGCAAGCTGCTGTCTTTCCTTGAAAGGAGAGGATATAACATCTCATGGGCCCCAAGCTCTTTCTCATGGGTGCTGTGTAGCTGGTATTCTCAAATAAATTCTATGAAGGGCTGGCATCAAAATTCTACACTATCTGAGGCCAAGTTTCCTTTGTTTTTCCCACTCACAATACTATTTTCTCATTCTTCCTCCATAAAATGAAGAATAAAGGGAAGGAGATGTCCCTCCACTAGAACATAAACCACTGTGTCCATGAGCACCCCAGGCCCTGAAAAGACTCTGTGTGAAGAGACCAGGAAAATTTGGGCTTTCTCTTCCTTTGCTGACCTGGCCTTGCAAACAGTACTTTGCTAAATATACTGCCTATAGAAGAAAGTTTGGATAACCAGAAAAAAACGATTTTACACAACAAAATGCTTTGCAAACTCTTACTTCTAAATCATAGCTAACTGATCATGTAGCATATACAGGAACAGAGTAAGTGACTCAGAAGCAATTTGCACTAAATGTTATGGTTCTCACCTTTCAAACAGTATATTGTTACTGGTATAAGGATAAAACTAGCAAAACTCATCATTTCTCTCTAAGTTATCAATCTCTTTTATTTCCTTAGCTTCTCTGTAATAGTTGCTTAATTAATTGGAAATAATTACTTTTACTTATGCAGACTTTACAGATGTTTTTTAAAAATTCTTTCTTCAGATTGTATATTCTATTAGTTTTCGTAAGCATATTTAAGCACTCCTTGAGAAATATTTTCTACAAATGCTATTTATAAAAATGTATGTCACCATTTCCACCCAAAGAACATGCTTCCTATTACTTAAAATACATATTTCAACTTTTTATCTTTATTACTACTACTACAATAATAACTTGATTGTGCACATTTATTTATTTTACTGTTTAGGTGTTTTCCTGTTATATTTGCTATATTAGATTCTAATTTATGAAATAGAATATTATCCAAAATATTAAAAAAGAGAGGTAGAACTGAATTTATAGTTTATAATATGTTAATGATACTATCTTTTAGTACTCTGAAATTCGCCATAAATTTTTCATTACTTGTTCATTTAGAAAATGTAATTGACCTTTATATGCATTTTTATATTGTCTAACTACAAAAACAGGAAAATATAACAGTGGTTATCTCTGAGTAGTAGGATTATAGGTGACTTTTATTTTCTTTTTATTGATAGTCTACAGTTTCTAATTATTTTAAATAACTATTTATTATTCAAGAACATAAAAAATGATTTACATTTTTTGTAAGTATGTTCTATGGCATCAGAACAGTTTTGAAAAGATAAAGACTTTTTCATTAGTCATTATTAGACATTTTGTAGGGAAAATACTGTCTGACTCAGGGTCTCTGGAAGGAGAGCTATACAGAAGATTTAAGAAGTAAGGCATACCAGATGACTTACCTTTTTTTTTTTTATCTTACCAGAGAGGAGTCAATCATTTCAACTTCCAGGGTTTTATTCTTCTCGTTTAGGTACTCATCAAGTACATTCACTACTTTATCACTTTTTAATATCCTAATTCTAAAATTACCCTGCTCTTTTTACTAGATAGGACTATCTTTATGATACCCATTAGGTCATCTAGGTCTTTGTGAAATAGCTCATATATAACTACAACTCATTGCTTTCTGTGTGGCAGGAATAGTATTTCTATTTGTCACATGTACCAAGAAATTTAAGTTTAGCCCAGTTTTAAGGTAAAGAAATTAGGACAGGAGTAATTACAATAATTTGTCCAAGGTCACTTATAAGTAAGCAACAGAATCGAAATTCAGATTTCATTTATCCTCTTTTCCCAGCTTCAGGGAATACCATTCACCTGAAAGCCTAAAGGAAATGCCACCCCTATTCCATCAAACATTATTGCCTTCTGCTCCGACTGTGAAATTGCTATAAATTCCTTCTCAATAGGCCAGGTTGCCTCCCAATCACAGACAGCCAAATGTGGCAAATGGTTTGGCCTTCGATCTTACTGCTAAGTGCACAGGTAACCGTAGACTTATCCACTCCCTCTGTGAATTCATCAATGAATACACAGCTGCATTATTGTTGCTATGAGAGAGGAAGCTACTGATTTCAGGTTGCATTGACATTGTTCTCTTTCTGAGTGACTCAGAAAAATAACACAAAAATGAGAAAGATGGCCTGTCTGTGGATTCATATTTATGCAAATTTATTTTAGAAAAGTCACAATCAATAAAAGTTTTAACATTCATATTTCACCTGCCACTGGCAGATTGTAAGGTTAGTTCACCTCTGCTGACTGTGTTATGTGAGATGCTAAATTCCCTGACTTCAAACTACCCAGGGTGCTGGGGCTGTGTGTCTAGACTCTAAAGAAATTTTCTTTTACTTTGATAAAGTGAGTTTTCCAAACACTCTTTTAATAGCTGAGTAACCTCCCTTGTTTTAGAGAGAAAGTGCCCTGGTTAAATATCCTGAGGGGATTCTCCCGCTGGCTTAAATAAGGGTCTGTTATCTCCTTCAGATAACACTAAGTAATATGGTGGGGGTGGGGAGACAGAGAAGAAAAGTAAAGCCTCAAGTAAATTTATATTTACAGAAAAAAAAATTATTTCAGGAAATAACATGAGATGAAAAAGAAAAAAAATATACACAAACAGCAGCTTAATAGTGCTTTTATAGTTTTCTGAACAAATATATTTCAGTCTAAGAATTTTATTTCCAGAAAGTATGTTCTAAGGCTGGGCGGGTACCATGGTTCATGCCTGTAATTCTAGCACTTTGGGAAGCCGAGGCAGGAGGATCACTTCAGGCCAGGAGTTCAAGATCAGCCTGAGCAAAAAAGGCAGACCCCGTCTCCACAAATAATTTTAAAAATGAGCCGGGTATGGTGGTGCATGCCTGTAGTCCCAGCTACTCAGGAGGCCTAGGCAGGAGGATTGCTTGAACCCAGGAGTTTGAGGTTGCAGTGAGCTATAATGACACCACTGCACTCTAGCATGGGCAAAAAAGTGAGACCCCATTTCAAAATATATATACATTTTCTAAATACTGCCATCTTTTCTTCTTACTAATGTGTTGCACTATACATAATGAAATTACATTAGACTAAGACTTAGTAATGTTAATTAATTCTGAGAGATATTAATAGCTCTTGATTACTTTTTATATTCAAAAGATTTTTTTCATCATGCATTATAGAAATAATGCAAATAGCAATATCTGTAAGATGTGTTTTAAATATTGTTTGAAAAAATATAATTTTTCTCACTACTATTAACAATCGTTTTCATTAAACGGAATTTATGTATGCCTATTGTGTCAGGAGGCTTACTTAGAATCATGACAGAGAGGGTAGATAATCTGGAACAAAAAAATATTTAATATAAAAGAAGTGGTGAGAAGAAAGTGGCCACTTTGAGCATTCTTCACATCGTGAGGTTTCATGGGGAAATCAAAAGGAATTAGACTAAATTTCAATGTACCTAACATCTAGCAACTTTAATTGTTCCTAACAAATTTGGGTGGAGAAAGGGGTTGGCTGATTTTGAAAGTGACAAGTGAGCAAAAAATCTCACTTTAGAGAGACAATTTTTCATTGGCTTTGGTGTGGTCCTGAGTCACGTGACTGTTTCTTTTATGTATGTTCTTCACATGCCTCCCCCTACTCAAAAGCTAGTCCTAGACTTCAATTCAATGCACTCTCCAATTCAACTTAAGACTTCCCATAACAAAAGTTAATCATATACCACCATGCCACCATGTTTTTCTGTAGAGGTACCCTTAATCTCATAAGTTGTCTACTTAGAAAAGGTCAAAATATATCTAGATCAATTTCCTTCTACTATGTCCACTTAGCTCAATAATGTGCCCTGCATTTTTGCCAAATCAAAGTTTGAAAAGAAAAGTGGCTCTTATGATAGCCTAGAAAAGAAATTGTACTATCATCTTGGGACGCTCCAAGCAGACTCTCATATTAAGGTTTATTGAAGAAAGACTCAGGTACAGTTTTTGTGTTCCAAGAACCCCAGTAGTTCAATTTGGCCCCCAAAATGTTGTTACTTTGCTCTGTGCTTGTCCCATAGCAATACTGGAGTATTGTTAAAGAAAAAAAAATTCTGTGAAATTTAAAGCATGGTAAAGCTAACTTTACTCAGGACAGTCGTGATAGACATAGGGCCCATGGCAATGGATTTTCCAGTGGGGACAGAGATTGTGCTCAACTCCAAATACAGCATGAGGACTTGGAGACAAGGAGAAGGGCATATTGGGGGAGGGGGTCAGTGGATGGAAAATTATTAAGAAACATCAGGGGTAAGGGGGATTCTGGTTAAACTGACACAGCATGATTCTTGCTGAAGACAGGCCAGACATGATCTGACATCACCTAGAGCAGGGGTCCTCAAACTTTTTAAACAGGGGGCCAGTTCACTGTCCCTCAGACCATTGGAGGGCCAGACTATAGTTTACAAAAAACTATAAACAAATTCCTATGCACATTGCACGTATCTTATGAATTTTGAAGTGAAAAAACAAACGGGCAAAAACACTGGCATGTGGTCCATGGCCCGTAGTTTGAAGACGCCTGACCTAGAGGATGGTGGAGAATGAGGAACCCAATTAGATATCAAGGTTGGGGGGGTTCTTGCTAATCTGACTTAGCAAGGTTCTTGCTAAAATTGAATTTTACAAGAAAGTGCACTGAATTTTTACAAGAAAGTGAATGTAGGAGAAGGCCTGACTAAAGTTTGGTCAAGCAAAGAATTTTTGTCACCACACAAGTCAGTGAGTATTCAGCTTCTTCCTTCTCACATTCCACAAGCCCTACAATTCAATTCCATTGCACACATGTGACTTGAAGTTACAAAAAGGATAAATGTACAGCAACGACTACTACTGTTTTTAAAGAAATGGTATCTTCTCTCACAAGCCTCTTCTCTGCTTGTATATACTGGCTAAAAGTAGTTGCTGGGTAGGAGTCAGAGAACCTGTCATTGCTCACTGCTGAGCAAGTCCTGCTCATGATGCTTACAGAACCTCTCCAGAGAGTGTCTTTGATATTCCCTGGCTTCAGGACTTCAGCCAGTGTTCTAAGCTATTTTACTTCAGAGAAAACTAAGCCTATTCAAAACAAAACTGGTTTTTATAATATATTGGGAAATTTTAAATTGGACCTATCCAGAAGGCTTTATACCTCACATTTCAGAAAAAAACACAGAGAGCTTAGATATGATTTCTTTCTTCAAAGACACTACAATTTAAAAACTAATAATAGTGCTAATAGCAATAATGAAGGAGGTAGGTACAGGAAGTCAAAGGAAGCAAATCTATCGTTTCATTGATCTATGTATAAAATTTTGATGGAATCCCTAAAGTAAGGATCATGGCTGATGCAGGTATAGTTTACTGGTAGACCCAGCTCATATCCTTCACACACATACACACACACACACACACAAATGCACGCACACACACGCACGCACACACACACAGAAAGACACACTGTTTTGGCACCAGACTCCACCTCAGAGACAAAAAAGTCTACAATTGTTCATGTCTGTAAAAGACTGTAAAGTCAGTCATAAGACAAAATTGAAAAAGTTAAGCTTGTTTAATGGTGAAGTGAGGAGGGATAGAAAAGAAAAACAGGCCAGTTACAACTGATATATAAGGACATTTATGTTAACTTAAGATTTAAGAGAATATGAGGGCAAAAAAAGAATAGAATATTCTTAATTGATGAAACAATTATCTCATCTTAAAGATAATTTAACAATTCTTTAGATTTGGATTTATTACTTTGATAACATTAAGCACCTGCCAAAGAGAGGAAAACAAGTTGACTGTTACTTGAGAAAAAAAGTGTCTATTGAAAAGAATAAAAATCATACTGAAATACACACTGTACCCAGTGTGTATTAACTTCTTAATAAGTTAAGAAGACTTATTGAATTGTGTATTTTGAAGAAGGTTATTCTGGGTTCTAGTACTCATTTTAAACATCTATGGGTTTCAATAAACTTATTTTTCTAAAATTAAGATTTTCTTATTTTCTTAATATAGCTTAGAAGTGTTAGAAAATCAATCTCTCCCCCACCTCCCTCTCTCCACTTACACATTTATTGCAAGAAGGTGTCATACTCATTTTTACATCTGGGTTCCTGGTAATCCCAGACTCTATGCTAACAGAATGAGGTCTTTAGGCAAGTTAAAAAGATAAAAATAAACACTTTTGAATAATAAAATGAAAGGACAGCCTTTCATTCATTAGTTCATCAAATATTTATTGAGAATCAATTATGAACTGGATATATACTAGGTACTTGTATTTGAATTTTAAATAAAAACAGATATTTTCTACACCCATGGAACCCAGTTTAGTGAGTAAAATAGTGTTCAAATAATCATTAAAAAATAGAAACAATTATAATTATCACTACAAAAGAGAGATGAATTATGCCATTAGAATCTTAATAATAGGATTTGACTTGGCCATAGCCATCATAGAAGACATCACAAAGGAAACAACTGAGCTGAAAAGTAAAGAAAGTATTAACTAGAGGAAGTTGGAGAAAGTCATTCTAACATAAGATCTTCTTGTGTACAGGTCCTGTCTCAGAAAGGATATAGGGTGCTGGAGGAACTGAAAGCCAATGAAAAGCTATAGAATATTTTACTGAGGATGGTGATGTTATCAGATGCATATTTCAAAATGAACAATCTTTTGTGATGTATGGAGAATTGATTTCATGAGGCAAGATTGGATGGAAAATGATTATTTAAGATGATATTGCAATATTCCAAATGAAGATGTTGGAGGTAGAGAAAAAGAGGGAAAGATAATTGGACAGGCAATTCTGATGTAAAATTTACTATACTTGGTAAAGTATTGATTATTGAGAAGTCTGAGAAAGAAGATATCAAGGAAATCTAGTATTATAGCTTATATTTTTTAAAATGAATGTTATACTGAAGAAAGATCATATTAAGAATAAAAAGTCAATCATAATTTCAATTTGAAACATGTTGAGTTCAAAGTAATTTTGCTCAAGCTAAGCAGAAATATCAAATATACAATTGACATGCAGATTATGAGATGAGAGTAGAGGTCAGACGCATAGATTTTTTAAAAATGAGTATGAAGGATAGGTAGTAATTTCTATACTGAGTATTAATGCTATAGCTTGATCAATAAAGACCATAAAAGTTTGGATTTTTGTGAAAGACCAGAAAGGACACTGATCTTTTATTCTCTATTCCTCTAAACAGAAATATAATCCAGTTTCAAACACAATCCTCCAGTTCAATGGAAAGAAAATATAACAGAGCTGAATAAAAAAAAAAAACAAAAACGAATCATAGTATTAAAGAAAGAAGAAGTAGATCCTATTGCACAAATTGTGCACAAAGGTTTGAGGCAATAGAGGGAAAAAGAAAGAGGTCACAGATAAGGAACTTCTTGTATCTATGTGAGGTGGATTTGAGTATGGACTGATAGACTCAAAGAAAAATACAAAGCTTTTTGCACCATCTTTAGGTCAGAAAGAGAAGGGAGGCAAATTTTGCCATCAAATAAGACTTATAAATTACATGTTGCAGGCCGGGCGCGGTGGCTCACGCCTATAATCCTAGCACTCTGGGAGGCCGAGGCGGGCGGATTGCTCAAGGTCGGGAGTTCGAAACCAGCTTGAGCGAAACCCTGTCTCTACCAAAAATAGAAAGAAATTAATTGACCAACTAAAAAAAAATATATATATATACAAAAATTAGCCGGGCATGGTGGCACATGCCTGTAGTCCCAGCTACTTGGGAGGCTGAGGCAGTAGGATCGCTGAGCCCAGGAGTTTGAGGTTGCTGTGAGCCAGGCTGAGGCCACGGCACTCACTCTAGCCTGGGCAACAAAGTGAGACTCTGTCTCAAAAAAAAAAAAAAAAATTACATGTTGCTTTCTTATGTCTTTTAGGGTGACAATCTATAGGAAAATCAACCTGAAATGCAGTATGTAATTTAAAACTTGAATCTAAGCATACCATATAACTGAATTTGATTCATTATAGAATTAATGCATTTAGTATACCACCCTGACAACTAAATTATAGTCATATAAATATAATTTAATTATATAATGTTAAAGCATAAAAATACCTGGCTAACACAGTAATGGTTCTGAGAGTAACTCTCTCAGGAGATGGATAGCATGGAGAAGGACAGTGATCACAGCTCTAGGTGTTTATTGATTAGCATATCATATTTTGAGGGTAGGTCATTGAACAAAGGTGAATCTTTCACTTTGTCATATGATTTTATCATACAAGACCCTATAGGAGACATCTGGGGCAAGGCAGCTCACAGACAGCGGTACACATACATGTATTGTCCAACACATAACTATTAAAAAGAATAGACTTACTTCTTAAGAAGGAAGGCAGACTCCTGAGTAATGTTATGAAGTTGGGGTGAGGACTCAGAACAACAGATACAGCATAGAAAGCACCAGGTTTCCGGACTGATGCCCTGGGACAGGGGATCAGTGATTAAGTGATGCAGCTTATGCCTTGGGACTCCAGTACTGACCACAGGTTTGGTTGTTATTCCCTAGGGGGACCCACAGCACTCAGCATGAGGTCATACTCATAGCAATAATTTAATACATCAAGAGGATGATGCCAAACTAGCAAAAGGAAGAGGTACATGGAACTTGTTATGGACTGAATATTTGTATTCCCACAAATTTCATATATTAAGCTCTAACCCCCAATGTGATGGTATTTGGAGATGCGTCTTCTGAGAAGTAATCGGGATTTGATGAGGTCATAAGGATGATTGCCCTGAACTGATGGGATTAGTGCACTTTCAATAGGAGATATCTAAGAGTGAGCTTTCTTTCTTTCTCTCTCTCCCTTTCTCTCTCTCTCCCTTTTATCTCCATCTCTATCTTACCTCCATCTCATTCTCTCTCTCTCTCTCTCTCTCTCTCTCTCTCTCTCTCTCTCTCTTTCTTCAGAAGAAAAAGAGCCCCCACCAGAACCAATCATGCCGGCATCCTGATCTCAGACTTCCAGTCTCCAGCACCGTGAGACAAAACTTTCTATTCTTTAAGCCACCCAGTCTATGGTATTCTGTTACAGCAGTGCAAGCTGACTAATATAGGCTTTTCTAGAGGAAACCAGGTACTAGTTTCTAAGAGTTCTCTCTTAACTGAGTCACACAGTATGGACTTAATTCCTCCAGCAATGAGCTGTGACAACACATGTAAAACATTTTTTTTTTTTTTAACCAGAAAAACCTCATTAGAGACTCAGTGCCCAGAGTTTTAATTGAAGGCTGCTCATGGAAGTACCCCCTGCCTGGTATGTTCCAAAATTCCAGACTTCCAGAAGGAAAGCAGGTGTTCAGCATAAACCACATCATTTGAACAAACAGGTTAGGCACTATAAGCCATTCTTATTAGTTCTGGGAACAGTGGAAACTCTCCCTAAATCCCAGATGGCAGCCAAGGACCAGTCTTACAAACAGGCATTTCAAAAGAAAAGGGTTTTAGGCCTGCTATGTTAACTCTTTTCTGCATACAGCCCAATCTGAATTCTACCAGATACAGATATCTAAGGAATTTTTCAAAGAAAGCAAAGTGAATGTTGAAAGATGAAGCATGTGGATGGTGCATAGCAGATAAGTAACAAATATGACAGCATAAAATTTCTGAGAGCTTAGAAAACAGTTTATGGAAGATTTGGTGGCCTGTAAGGTGGTACCTGGGGTGAAAGCCAAGATTACATTATTACCTGTACTTGACTGGTTATTGGCATTAGATGAGAAGTTTGACAGCACAGAAAGTGCCAAGAAAACATATGTGGACCGTGAAGCCATCTGGCATAAGAAGTTGAAAAGAATTTTAGCTTTGTAATAATATGAAAATATTGTTTGCAAAAGGCAGTTCAGAGGGAGACTGGGGAATGTGGCTCAGAGAGCCAAGCAATGATCAAGCATATGTAAAGTAGAGCTCACTTCATTTAAAACTAGGTTGTTTTTGCCTCATCTCCAAGCTTTTAAGGAATCTGGGAGCTTCCCTGTAATATTCTCCTTTATTGTTGCAATTAATTTGGGTGGCATAGGAGAAAGTCATAGCACACAAATACATCCTAGCCTTGGAATGGCATGATTTTCACTAATTAATACATACTTTAAGACAGTACAGTGCCCTATACTTGAGGCAGGGAACCACAGCCTCAGGGATACATCATGATGCAGACTATAAATGAAGACCGAGAACATTGGAGAGGAAATTCTTCTCTAGTACAGGATTCTCTATTCTGCTGCATTCCAAACAAGGAAAACAATATTGAGATTGCTACTTTTGGCATGATTCAAACTGACGGAAATAAAATATTCAAGGACCAGCCTAAATAAGTTAGTTTACAGACATTTACTAAACAAGCAGAGAATTTTCAGTCCAGAACAGAGCAGTCAGTGAAGCTGTCATGTATATTTACATCTAAAATCGTTTAAAATCATGATGATTGGAAGCACCCATTTCTTACTTTACCTCTTGATATTCAGGAAGGAGAGTGCCATGACACGCTTTCAGGGGTGAGCAACAAAGTTAGGAACCATTTCCAAGTGGCATATTAGTTATCAGCTTTGGTGGCATAACAATGACTTATGCCTATGTGTATACTCATATAAATATGTAAATTGCATATAGACAGTTGTGTGTATATATATATTATATATAAATGTTGAAATGCTATGTCAGAGAATAGAAAATCTTGATATCTAAACTGAAAATTATAAGTAAATATAAACTACCAAGCTACTGCTAGAAAGTCAATTTTCATGTATTAACAATTATGGACCCACTCAATCCCTTATATATTATAAAATGAAGCCAAAAGAATAATTAGAACCAGAGTCATTGTTGAAGTTTTCAAGTGCTTATTCAACTACATATAATTAATCAGCCAGGGAACTGGCTTCTAGGGAATCTCCTAGGCTTTAGGGCAATTATGATGACAGCTCTAGTCACTATAGCACTTGCACTGCCCTACAAAGATTGCACTTGGGAGTTAAACTTTAGGAAAATGGAGGAGGAAGAAACAGGCAATGCTCAGGGTAAGTGTGTGTATCTCACAACTGTTACTTCAAGAATGGTGAATCCCTTCTCCAGATTGGTATTAATGGTATAATAATCAAGACTAGGAGGCACAATGTATCTAAGTTAAACAAAAGAAAGGACAATTTGATTATTTGGAAGGAGAAAGTAGAATTTCAGAGAAGCACAGGAATATCTCCTCTGAATACAAAGTTATAAATACAGGTATAAGTATATACATGCATGTATCCCAAAACACCATCAATAAATAAAAATATACAATATTTATACCATTAGTTAACTTTGAATTGGAATAGGTTCACAAAACATAAATTTAAGTTGACAGATAAATTACACACTCAGTGAAAAATTGAGAAATACTTGGGATTTATGTTTGGTTTTCTTTGTGGGTTTTACATATAATACTTAAATGAAAATTTTCCTTTTTTTTTCTCTCCTGGGAAAGTACTTTCCTAACTTTATATAGAAAAGGAATAAAAAATGAAAATGATGGTTTTCCAAAAACATGTTCTTTAGAACCATAGTTTCCCTTGGGCTAGTTAATAGGCATTGCACAAGCACTCATAAAATGCTATGTTTAAATATGTGAAAAACATTATGTCAAACAATTACACAGGTTTTCCTTGGTGCAGATATGGAAAGAGCTATAAAATATTAGTGTGTATACAATCAGCAAAGAATAGATGAAGCTTTATTTTCTAAAATGAAATCTGATGCTGGGAATACTAATAAACTATAAAAGACATTTGGAAAAAATGCTGATCCTGGAGAGTTTCTCAGCCTTCTCATACATACAATATGTTCTTTTTAGGGCACTATTGTATAATAAAAATGTACATTTGGTTTTTGCAGTTGGTTTCTGACACAGAGCTCCAGAAGCCCTTTGAATTCTTTGAGTGATAGGAGTATCTTTCATTATTCATAAAAAACACCTTTAGACCACACCTGAGTTTAAGCTAAAGAGATTGACTCATGGTGGGGTCCCTAGGTTCAGGTTGGGGACTGGTCACCAGAAAGACCAAGGACAAGGTTAGAAAATTGGAAATTTCAGCGACATCCCTCACCTTTGGAGAGTGAAGAGAGATTGGAGACCAGGTTATAAAAACTCATGAACCACAAGATTTGGAGAACTTCCAGATTGGTGATCACATGAATGTGCTGGGAAGGTGGCACATGTAAAGAGGGAATGAAAATTCTCTCCTGTCACCAGTCCCACCTTACTTTGTCCTATGTATGTCTTCAATTCGACTGCTCCTGAATTGTATCCTTTGTGAAAACCTGATCATTGTAAGTGGAGCACTTTTCTAAGTTCTGAGAGGCATTCTCATGAATTGCTGAACCTGAGGAGTGGGTTATGGGAACTCCCAAATTTGTAGTTGGCCAAGCTGAAGCACAGGTAACCTGGGAAGCCCATGTGCAAATGCTCTCTGAAGGGGTTGAGGCGACTGAGCCCTCAACCTGTGGGGTCTGCACTAACTCTAGGAATTAGTGTCAGAATTGAACACAATTGTTGAACATGCAGCTTGTGTTCTATAATTAGAGAATTGGTTCTTGGTGTGGAAAAATGTCACATATTTTGTGTCGGGGGGAAAAAACAGACAAGCTCAAGAAAGCAAAATAAAGAAGTTGATGCTGTCGGAGGTGATCAGCCTTAGTCCCAGCCATCAAACATACCTCCCTGCCCTGAGAGCTGAGAGTGACGGATCCCAATCCTGCCTGCATAGAAGCAGCTTTTCCCTGAGCTCTACTCCACAAAATGTGGCTTTCAGTTTTAGAGGTTATTGTCCCATAGTATATATAAAGAAAAGTGCACATTTCATAGTGTACAACTTGATAAATTTTCACAAGCTGACTCATGCAATCCAGTAACCAGCTTTACTTTTCTTTTTCTTTTTCTCCTTCTTTCTTTTTTTGGGACAGATTCTCACTGCATTGCTCTGAGTAGAGTGCTGTGGTGTCAGCCTAGCTTACAGCAATCTCAAACTCCTTGGCTCAACCAATCCTCCTGTCTCAGCCTCCTGAGTAGCTTGGACTATAGGTGCACACTACTACACCCAGCTAATTTTTCTATTTTTAGTAGAGACGGGGTCATTCTTTATCAGGTTGGTCTTGAACTCCTGAACTCAAGCAATCCTCTGGCCTCAGCTTCCCAGAGTGCTAGGATTACAGGCAGGAGCCACTGCACCTTGCCAGTAACTAGCTTTTGTTTCTTTTTTCTTTTTTTTTTTATTTTTTTATTTTTTGAGACAGAGTCTCACTCTGTTGCCTGGGCTAGAGTGCCATGGCATCAGCCTAGCTCACATCAACCTCCAATTCCTGGGTTCAAGCGATCCTTCTATCTCAGCGTCCCGAGTAGCTAGAACTACAGGCATGCTCCACTATGCCCAGCTAATTTCATATATATATATATATATATATATATATATATATATACACACACATCATATATATAGGTATATATACATATATATAGTTGTCCAGATAATTTCTTTTTTTTTATTTCAGCATATTATGGGAGTACAAATGAGAGTTACGTATATTGCCCATGCCCCTCCTACTCGCCCAACACCTGATAAATGTTATTCCTATATGTCCACTTAAGTGTTGATCCCTTAATAGCAATTTGCTGGTGAGTACGTGTGGTGCTTGTTATTCCATTCTTGAGAGACATCACTTAGTAGAATGGGTTCCAGCTGTATCAAGGAATATACAAGAGGTACTATATCACCATTGTTTATTGAAGCTGAATAGTACTCCATGGTATACATATACCATATTTTATTAATCCACTCATGTATTGATGGGCACGTGGGTTGCTTCCACACCTTTGCGATTGTGAACTGTGCTGCTATAAACATTCGAGTGCAGGTGTCCCATTTGTAGAGTGTCATTTGATCTTTTGGGTAGACGCCCAGTAGTGGAATTGCTGGATCAAATGGTAGATCTACTTGTATCGCTTTAAGGTATCTCCCTATTTCTTTCTATTTTTTTAGTAGAGACGGGGTCTCGCTCTTGCTCAGGCTGGTCTTGAACTCCTGAGCTCAAATTATCCGCCTGCCTCAGCCTCCCAGAGTGCTAGGTTTACAGGCATGAACCACCATGCCTGGCCATCAGCTTTTCTTTCAATTGCAGGGTTTCTGTATTTGTTCTGACTATAAGATCTTTATTGGATATATGAATTGTGAAGATGATTTTCCACTTTGTAGTTTGAATTTTAACCTTAATGGTGTTTTTAGAAGAATCAATGTTCACAATCTTTTTTTATTCTTTTATTATAAAATATTAATGCAACAAATCTTTTTTTTTAATTTTAGCGTATTATGGGGGTACAAGTGTTAAGGTTACATATATTGCCCATGTCCTCCCTCCCCCCTTGAGTAAGAGCTTCAAGCATGTCCATCCCCCAAACGTTACACATCTTACTCGTTGTGGTTGTATATACCCATCCCCTCCTCCCCACTCCCACTCTCCCGACAGTCAATAAATGTTACTTCTATATGTCCACTTAGGTGTTGATCTGTTAACACCAATTTGCTGGTGAGTACATGTGGTGCTGGTTTTTCCATTCTTGAGATACTTAGTAGAATGGGTTCCAGCTGTACCCAGGAATATACAAGAGGTGCTATATCACCATTGTTTCTTAAAGCTGAGTAGTACTCCATGGTATACATATACCACATTTTATTAATCCACTCATGTATTGATGGGCACTTGGGTTGTTTCCACAGCTTTGAAATTGTGAATTGTGCTGCTATAAAATTTGAGTGCAGGTGTCTTTTTCATAAAATGACTTTTGATCTTTTGGGTAGATGCTCAGTAGTGGAATTGCTGGATCAAATGGTGGATCTACTTGTATCACTTTGAGGTATCTCCATATTGCTTTCCACGGAAGTTGAACTAGTTTGCAGTCCCACCAGCAGTGTAGGAGTGTTCCTCTCTCTCTGCATCCACCCCAGCATTTGTTGTTTGGGGACTTTTTGATAAAGGCCATTCTCACTGGAGTTAAGTGATATTTCATTGTGGTTTTGATTTGCATTTTCATGATGATTAGAGATGTTGAACATTTTTTCATATGCTTGTTGGCCATTATTCTGTCTTCTTTTGACAAGTTTCTGTTCATGAACTTTGCCTATTTTTTGATAGGGTTGTTTGATTTTTTCTCGCTGATTTTCCTGAGTTCTAAATAGATTATAGTTATCAGCCCTGTATCAGATGTATAGCTTGCAAAAATTTTCTTCCATTCTGTGGGTTGCCTGTTTGCTCTCTTGACAGTTTCTTTGACTGTGCAGAAGCTTTTTAATTTGATCAGGTCCCATTTGTTTATTTTTGTTGCTGTTGTGATTGCCTTGGGGGTCTTCTTCATAAATTCTTTGCCTAGGCCAATGTCTAGTAGGATATTTCCAACATTTTCCTCTAGAATTCTAATAGTTTCACACCTAAGGTGCAAGTCTGTTATCCAGCGTGAGTTGATTTTTGTGAGAGGTGAAAGGTGTGGGTCTTGTTTCAGTCTTCTACATGTGGCTATCCAGTTTTCCCAGCACCATTTATTGAATGAGGATTCTTTTCCCCGGTGTATGATTTTGTCTGCTTTGTCAAAGAAAGTCGAAGATAAGTTGGCTATATGAAGATGGTTTTATATCTGGGTTCTCTGTTCTGTTCCACTGGTCAATGTCCCTCTTCTTGTGCCAGTACCATGCTATTTTAATGACTATAGCCTTGTAGTATAGTTTGAAGTCTGGTAAATGGATACCTCCTATTTTGTTTTTATTGCCTAGGATTGATTTTGCTATATGGGGTCTTCTCTGGTCCCATATGGAGTGTAAAATTATTTTTTCTGTATGTGTGAAAAATGATGATGGTATTTTGATAGAGATTGCATTGACTCTGTAGATCACTTCAGGTAGTATAGACATTTTAACAATGTTTATTCTGCCAATCCATAAGCATGGTATATTCTTCCATCTGTTTACATTCTCTGCTATTTCCTTCTTCAGTGTTTCATAGTTCTCCTTGTAGAGGTCTTTTACCTCCTTATTTAAATATATTCCAAGGTACTTTATTTTCTCTGCTGCTATTTTGAAGGGAATTAAGTCTTTGATTTGGTTCTCACTTTGACTATTCTTGGCGTATATGAATGCCTCTGATTTCTATGTATTGATTTTGTATCCTGAGATGTTACCAAATTCATTTATCAATTCAAGGAGTCTCTTGGTTGAATTCTTGGGATTTTTAGATATAATATCATGTCATCAGCAAAGAGTGAGAGTTTGATCTCTTCCGCTCCCATTTGGATGCCCTTAATTCCGCTCTCTTTTCTGATTGCTGTAGCCAGGACTTCCAGCACTATGTTGAATAGAAGTGGAGATAGTGGGCAACCTTGTCTTATTCCAGTTCTAAGTGGAAATGCTTTCAGTTTTTTCCCATTCAGTATGATATTGGCTGTGGGTTTGTCATATATGGCTTGTATCATTTTTAGATAAGCCCCGTCTATGCCTATTTTGTTGAGCCTTCTTATCATACAAGGGTGTTGAATTTTGTCAAATACTTTCTTTGTGTCTGTTGAGAGGATCATATGGTCTTTGGTTTTGCTTCTGTTTATATGGTGAATTACATTTATAGATTTGCGTATGTTGAACCATCCCTACATCCCTGGGATGAAGCCCACTTGATTGTGATGGATTATTTTCTGACAAGCACCTGGATTTGATTGGCTAGGATTTTGTTGAGAATTTTTGCATCTATATTCATAATTGATATTGGTCTATAGTTTTCTTTGTTTATTGCATCCATCCCGATACCAAAACCAGGCAACAGATCTTAATTTGTCATTTTTGCAAGTTTGGATCCTGTTTAAGAAAGTATTCCTATCCAGAGGTCAAAGTTTTTCTTCTATATTTCCCTTTCAAAACAACAGCCGTCCAACCATGATAATTTTGTTATTAAAAACATACATAGCATTTTTATTTTTTAATATTAAGATCTACAATCCATCTGTGTTTCATTTTTGTCTATAGTATGAGATAGAAGTAAAGTTATTATTGCTTACTCCAAGATCAAAAAATATTTCCAATATTTCTCAAACCTTTATTATTATGTTTTTGACATTTAGATTGACAGTACATCTGCAGTTTATTTTTGTATACAGCATAAAGGAGTGAAGATACACCCTTTTCATAAATCAATATCTAATTGACATATACTGACAGTGCAATTATTTTTCCATTTCACTGAAATGGCACCATTGTCATAAATTAGGTAACATATACATTTAGGGTCATTCTTAGAATCTATATCCCATTTCATTTTTTTCTTTTCTTTTGCCAGAACCATAATATTTTTTTGTAAAACTTTATAGCTTTATAATAGAATTACATTTGATACATTAATAACTCTAAGCTTTTTCTTCTATCTGAAGGTCACTTTGTGTTTTCTTGGCACTTTGAATATACATATGAATACATAATCTGTAGATTTCTGAGGTGAAAAAAGCCTACAAATATTTTGTTTGTCATTGCCAATATGCAGATAACTTTATGAAGAACAAAAATCTCTATAATATCAAGTCTCCAGAACATACACATAGTATTTATTTTGGCCATCATCATCTTCTTTTAATAATATTTTATAGATTTTTATATGAAGTCATTACAAATATTCTGGATTTATTTTCAGATATTTGATTTTATTGCTTTATAAATGGTATTACTGCTTAAATTTTCAACTGTGTTGTTTTATTTCTGGTAGAAATACAATTGATATTGTTTTTATTTTTTCATATTGATTTTGGATCCAGTGATAATTGTAAATTTACTAATTTAGTCAAATAATTTATATGATATCTTAGAGTTTCTACTTGTTATGTTATATCCAAACAAATGATAACTTCATTTCTTTCTTTCCAATTCTCTCCCTTTTTTCTTGCCTTATTGCAATGTTCAGGCTCTCTGCTACAAGATTAACATGGCAATAGTGAGTATGCTTATCTTCTTTCCCCTCTATGGGGGAAAATCTTCAAATTTTTCTTTTTTTAAATCACTGAATGTATACCCACTCTAGGTTTTCTGCAGATATGTTTTATAATTTTTAAAATTTCACTTTTTTTTACAAGTTTATTCAAAGTTTCTTCATTAAGGGAGGCTAAATTTTAGTCTAATGCTTATTTTTTTACTTCTGTTGATATATATTTTTTCTTTACTTAATCTTCTTTGATGGTTTTTAGAATCATGATTTTCTTATCCTCAAAAAAGTAGTTAGGAAAGGTCATCTTCATTTTTCGCTGTTTTTTAGAAGATTTTGTAGAGATTGGGATTGTTTCTTTCTTAAACATTTGGAAGAACTCACTATCCTTCACCATCTGCTTCTGGAGTTTACTTGTAGAAACTTTCCTAAAATAAAAAATTTAATTTATTTGACAGATGCCTCACTACTGAGATTGTATATGCCATCCCTTAACTTTGGTAAATTGTATTTGTGGAGGAATGTACTCGTTTCCAGCAAATTATCAAATGCCTTTTCCTAAAGTTTACAATGTTCTTTTTTATTCATATGTATAGAGTTTGTATTTATGTTCCCATTTTTTTTGTAACTCTGTTTTGTTCTTCTTCCACCTTGATCAATGTTAATGATTACTCTTTTGAAAGTTTCAACCATCGAAACCACTGGTTTTGTTACTTTCTCTAGTCTACATTATTTATTTCATTCAATTCTGTTCTTATGTTTATTATTCCTTTCTTCTTTCCATAGTCTTTCTTCATGAGATGGAAACTTTAACTGTTGATTTTTACCCTTTGTTCTTTCTCATGTATGCATATAAAGCTATAGTTTTTAAACATTTCTCTAACTGCATTTTGCAAATTTGGATCTGGCATATTTTATTAAACTTCAATTGAATAATTTTCTAATTTCCATGCTGATTTCTTCTTTGATCCATGGGATATTTAGAAGTATATTCTTTAATTTCCAGGAAGCAGATCTTTTTCTAGTTATAATTTTATTGCTGATTTTCATCTTAATCCTATAATTATACAACATATTTTGAATTGTTTCAATATTTTAAGTTTTGTTAAAGCTTTGTTATAGATTATTACATGGTTGATTTTGATTTCATATGTACATTTGAAAAGCAGGTAAATTCTGTTGTGTACGGTGTTCTATGTTCTATGTATATCAATTAGTACAAGTATGTTAATTGTGATGTTCAGATCTGTTTTCATTTTGTATTTACTTATTTTTGAGAGACTTTCTATAACTATGGAAAGATACTCCAGATAATTAAAATCAAAATCCTTCCAGGTGGGTTTCAGGCAAATGAATGTTTCAGCATTGCCTCAGGTAATTCTAATTTTCAGCCAGCTTTGTGAAGCTTCAGTTGAGAGATTAATGACTTTGTCATTGATGTAATCCTTAAATAGAAGACAGTAATCTATTTAATGTACAAGTTTATACTAAACACACATCTTAGGATGCTCTGCAGAATAATCCATTAGTATCTTTTTTGTTTTCAGTAATATAGTTTTTCTAGTAAATGCAGTAAAGCAAAGGCATGTTTCTTTCATAGACAAATATTTTTTTCTTTCTAATATTATAACCTTTCATGAATGTATACAGTTGAAGTAATAAGGGAGCATGATAATTCCATAGAACTATTTTGAAGGTTTCAATATATTGGGAAAAAAAGATACAAATACCATATTCCTCTTTGCTCATTATCTAATGAATTACAAAGGAATTTCCTTATTGTGATTTATTTTCCTCACCAAAAGTCCTCAGCTTATGTTTGCAAGTGTCAACTCATCAAATTTTTATTTTAAAAAGGAGAACAAAAGTTAGGGATAAAATGTAATCCCCAAATGAAACATTACAAACTGGTATCCTAAGAGCAAAATTTGTCCCTCAAATATTTTTTGTTTGACCTGTTGAATTTTTTTTTTAAAAATTGGCCAATATTTTAAAAAATAGAGATATTATATAAAAATAAAGATTTTAGTTCTTTTAAGATATTAGAAATATGACAAGAGCAATGCCCTAATTTTCTCTGTATTCTACAACCTCCCATGTTGGAGCAAACATCTGCATTCTAGTAGCTTTATCCACTTAAGTATCTTGCTTCGCGAATGCAAGTAGATATTTCCAAGCCCTGCCATAAATAAATTCTATAATCTTAAGCATCTTAATTATCATCCTTCATTCCACACTTTGTCAAGTAGATGTATTCGAGGTACTGATTGGGCAGAAGATATTATAGATCAATCTGTGGTAGATATTGTTTGGAGCAACTACAAATGTGTGAAAAATATGCATCAAATTTGTAAAATCATATGACTGGAGAAATTTCTAACAAAGCTGTTAGTGGAATTTTAATTAGGTGGATGTTAAATCTGAGGATTTTCAATAAAAAAAATGATGCACAATCCTAGTAGCTGGTGACATGTTGTTAGAAATAGGAATAGCAATGGAAAATAGACCTAAAGGAAGAGATTGACACCTAGTTATTGACCTCTAAGGAATCTCCCTCTGCTCCCCAAGCTCCAGGTCATTGAAGAAGAGAAGCAATGAAGAATCCCCCCAAATGAACAGCATATATGTATATATTATATGTGTTTCTTGAAGTGCCTAGGGATTTCAGTGTTTAAAATCCAGGGTCAATGTCAGTAACATGTAATGTTAATAGAATTTAATGGTAGTTTTTGGAATGATGACTGTCCTAAAGGGTGTCATTTTATGGAATCAGAATATTAGTTTAGAGAGAAACTGTAGGGAATCTGACTTCACCATAAGCCTCTGTGTTGTATGGAATGAGAGGTTATGACATCCTTCTGCCTAAAATGTTGTTAGTCCCAGTGTCTGAGATAGGGATACTGCTTCAAAGAGGAAGGGGTTAAGCTGTCCAGAAGTTGTGGCAAAATAAATAATCACATTATTTTGTAAAGAGAGAAGTAATCGTATTTGCCTCTTTAGATCTAGAGAAGCATAAGCATAGAGGACAACAGAATGTGGATATACTTTAAAACCAAAAAAAAGAGAAAAAATCCATTCACTGATATCTGTGAGTCCATGTAGACTCTGGAAAGTGCTTTAATCGAACAAAACCAGAAAGCGATATTTTAAATCCTAGCAACTCTCTCTTTCATTAAGAAAAATGGATGAGACCAAGTCATGGTTTAAATGTAACACAGAGCAAGGAATTTAACTGAAAAGAGTGTAAACACGGTCAAGATAACTAACAGATATTGAAACATGGAAGAAGGTTGCTCTTTCTGAACTTACATTTTTTAGATAATTTTTTCCTAATTCAATGCAATTAACTTTAGCTGCTAGGAAAGGAAAGAATAAAAAATACATAGGTCAACAAAACTTCAAAAACACTACAGTTAATCTTTGGATAACAGCATTATGCTGAGTTTTTGTCTACTTAATTTCATACTATTCACCAACACATCTAGATAGGAAGAGTTTTTATAATAATTCAACACTGTGTTTGCTCACCCAGATATTTCCTGGATGAACTTCAGGTTTTCACAGATATCTATCTATACCTTATTCTTTACCTTTCTTGAAACTTGAAACCATTCTCTGTGAAGAAATATTATGAAAACTTACACAGATGGCCTTGAAACTTAAATATATAATTGGAATATCTCTTTTCTTCACCAAGAAAAAGAAACAGTTCTGGTTGGAGGTGGGGATGTCTAGTTATCCATGACCCAATTTATAGTTTCATATCTAGCCCATTAAATTCTATATAGGCAGAGATTTAAAACTATTCCAAAAAGGCAAATGACATACTTTTAAGCATTTAAGTGAAATTATCACTGGTCTTTCTCATTCTAGGACAAATATTTTTTAGGTTTTCATTTCCTAAAAATTGTTATTGTTGAGCAAATAACAAAAGCATTTATAAAATGAGTTGCATTACCCTAACCTCACTCTAGGAAAAACAACTTATTGTGATACAGCTTCATTTTCATGAGAACAGTTTTCACTAATTTTTATGAGCCTTTAATATATAAACATTTGGGAGATGAAATGTGGAGCTGGGGAAAGCATGCCTTCAATAGTCTGAGAGTCCTTTGTTGAAATATCTTCCTAGATTTTTCCATAGTTTGGAAGCTTTTTGTTTTTAGTTAATAGTCTATTTGCATCATACTAACACAATTACTGTGTGACATGATGAAAATTTGATGGCTGCTCTCTTTATCAATATTTCAGGACTTTTTCAATACATAACACTTTATCGTGCATATTTTTTAAAAACTGGCACATGCCCACAGTCAACATTTAAGGCATTTTATTAGGAATAAATGTGTTCATTAAACCAATATTTATTGAGATCCTAAATGTATCATAAACAACTCTAAAGAACTGTAAGAGATAGAAAGTAACCAGATAAGAAATATAAAATGAAATATACAAATGGTATAATGCAGAGGAGGGATTATTTCATCATCTAGGAATGCTTCCCAAAGGGGATATCTGTGCTGAATATTTTAAGTTGCATGAAAATTAACATAGGAAAGATGTGGAGAGGGTGTTCCTGGTGATAAAGGCTCAGAGGTGTTAAAAGAATGGAGTAGCTATAGAGAATAACAAGTAGTCTATTATGCTAGAGCAAGGGTGTGAGTGGTGGGTTGGTGAGACCTGAGTTTAACTAGGTCATCTGAGACCAGCTCTCAAAAAGCCAGGTGAAAAGTTTACACTGAGGCTATTGAAGAATTTCAAACCAACTAAGATTGTATTTTAGAAAGATTATTCCAATAGCTGTCTTGAGAATTAATAGATTGGAGGAAGTTGAAACAACAGGCAGAGAAATACAGCAGTGAAAATGGAGAGAAAGACAAAAATGAGAAGGGATATTATAAGGATAACAAATACAATAGAAAGGATGTGGATGTAGGAAAGATAGAAAGAAATAGAAAAGATTTCCTTGGGAACAGACTGGGTTTAAGGGTGACTCCTCGTGAGGCAGGATATAAAGTAGGAAGAACAGGTTTTGGAGGGAAGATAAGGAGATTGGTTTGGGGTACAGTAATCGAGATTTCAATATGACTAATATAATAATTAGTCAGTTGTGATATTGAAAATATTTGATGACTGATACAACAAAGGCAATGTTTAATCAGGATGGGTATTGGCTAACTCCCTACAGCAGGGCCCTCGGGGCTCCCTGACATGCCAGGCAGCTGGGAGGGAGAGAGGTGCTTAACTGCTGCATGGTTGGAAGATCCAGCACACCAGAATTAGAGCAAAAATTTCCATTCCAGAGAAATGAGACTTAGAAAGTGTGACAGCAGCTTTAATTGGCTTGTTAGTGTATGTTCACAGCCATACCGCTATACCAGGATGAATATCAGCTTTGAATATGTGGACCTGCAGATCAAGAGCACATTCTGTATTATAAACAGATTTGGGAGCCTTTTTCCTTTGCAGCACTTACTAGAGTCCTTCGTAATGAAGATACTCTCTATTATTTCAATTTTATTATTCAATAATGCTTTTACTCAATTTCTTAGAGGCTTATTCCCAAAGAACAAGAGATTCTTCTTTCTTCATGCTTGCACTGAATTAATTAAATGGTTCTTTCATATTAGTATCAAAGAAAGAATTTTTTTAAAAAGTCACATTTATATGGAGTATTAATGGAGATTCTTTTAATTTTCTATTTAGGATTATATTAAGTAATGACTAAATATCATCTACATTGGTTTCTTAATACTTTCTTGATAATTTTCTTTACTTTTCTTTTCTTTTTTAATCATAACTGAGATAGCCAAACAGTATGTCTCAGAAGTGTCAAGTACTGAGAAGATGCTTGGATTTTATTCCTCTTGCACACCAACAAGTTAGCCTGCCACTGTTTTATGGATGCTGGCAGAAGATATGACACTCCTGGGTGAGGCACAAATGGATGTATTAGTCACAACAATTCCAGTAGCCAAAACATCAACATTTTCTTGAACAAGTTTCTCAAGCTCCAATTCCCACAGGGCAAGCCAAAGACAGTTAGGGGAAGCTTGCACATAAAGTGAGCTGTGTTAACAGGAGGAAAATCCTGAATTTAAGAAAGCTAATCCTTCTATAAGGGCAGTAGGCATGCCTTCTCTTTGCTCCAGAGATAGACATTATTTGACTGTACTAGACAGTAAACAAATCTGCCCTTCGTGCTTAAGGGAGACATTATTTCTATCTTCCAACGCTTTTCACTGCACAAACATCATTGGAAGGAGTCCAGACCAACAAGTACAGAAATAAAAGAGATCATAGAGGATTGTCTCCCAATAATATCTGCACATTACTTTACCATCTTGACATCTTGAAAATATCTCCTTAAATACACCTCTCCATTGACTACTCTGGTTAATCTGACAGTTAGTAGCTGGGAACAAATATGTTCAATTTGTCTTCTTTAGCATTTAACTTTGGCAACTATCAATACCACTAAAAGCAGCAGGATGAGGCCAGCCTGCAGATTTCAATCAAGCCCCAACATCCTGGTCTCAGCCAGCTGAACAAACCTCTAATCCATTAGGATCTACCTTAGGAAGCCATATGACTTTCTCCTTAGGTTTCTGAATGGCTGTTCCATGTGGTTAGAATCATCAATTAAGAACAACAGAATGTGTTAACGAATACATAGATTCCACTTTTACATGCAAGAAGGGATTCTAGAAAACTTCTAAATGCAAAATAGACCAGTGAATTGAGGCTGACCTGAAAGGGCCAAGTAATATTTCCTTAAATACTTGAATTTCTCTTATGACCACCTCTAATGAGAAAATCATCTTGTTTACAGAAAGGAGAAAGTTAACAGTTGGCTTTTACTGGAGAAATATAGTACAGTAGTTTCCAGTTAGGGTTCACAGTTTAGCTTGAATAATTGGGTTTATTTCTTGTTTGTGGACAGCCTGCCGAGGGCATTCTGTTCAATCTGTACTGTCTCTACTATCAGCTGGATGGCATTCCTTTCCCCAGGGAAGGACTGAGGGACAGCTATAAAAATGGATGAGTCAGACAGTACATGTGTGTGTTACAGGTTGCTTAGGGCATGCAAGATCAGGAGACACCCTCTCCTCTTTTCCATGAATTTCTCTATAAAATTAAGGAGAATTGTGATCAAATTGTGGACAGAGATGTCCGGGGGGCAAAGCTAACTCAGCAGGAAGTTAAACTGACAGTTCTCGCAACAGTTCAGGAGAGATGCCCCCTGGTGTTTCTTTCAAGAAAAAAACTCCAAAGGCGATGTCCCTCCCTCCCCAGTACTTCTCAGGATCTGATATACCTATTACCTGGTACATTAGGTAAGCTGGTTGTTGCTCTTCCTTTACTACCACAAAATCTATGTGTCCCATTTCAGTAGATATAATTTTACCTATTTTTCTAATCATCTTCTTTCACTCAGAATTTTTATCTGGAAGGTCAGGTTTATGAAGGGCAAGGACATTTTTATAAAATAGAACTTACAGAGATCTATTATGTTCTCTAGATTGGCCTGTGTTACCAACTGTAATAAATTCAACAAAGCAATCACTATATTTATGATCTACGACTATGCCAATCTTACCTGAGAGTCCAGGTAACTGAACTAGAGTAAAGTCTAAATTCCCTGGGCTCCCTTTTGTCCAGGCTGCCACTCAGAGTGTATTCCAGTCAGGTAGAACTTGTGTTGTTTTTACAGGAAAAAAAATGAAGTATCATATCCAAGAATGGTGGTGGTAGAAACCACACCTAAAATGGGTATATATTATTCCCAACTTGTTCATCCTGATTATTACCCAGGAAGAACTTGAGAGTAGATTGTTTCTTTCTAGTGGTAACCACATTGATTTTTACAACATACCTTATGTATTTGTGAACTGAGATAAGGTAAGAATGGTAGTCAAAAAATTTATGTCAATTTTTGAAGAGGCCTTTCTAATGCTCAAAAATACCAGATGCATGCAGATGGGAAGGAACATGGACACCCCATTGAATCCTTTGATAATCACTTATTATTAAGTGGGATTTGTGATGAAAGGCCCACCACTGTCAGGTTTCAATGGTCTGGAAAGTCAAATTATGACTCCCATTAATTCGGAAGTCTGTGGTGGTATGGCCTGAGTCAGCAATTGAACTAGAGCAGTAACTCTCTAATTGAACAAAATGTCAACAGTGGTGACACATGACACTAGGTAGTTCCATATGGGGTCAAATACTTGATATATTCATTCTGCCAAGAATGAGCCAGTGCAATACTCCATGCCATGTGGCTTCTTCATCTCGAGACAGAAAAAAAGTTCAACATTTTTTTGGTAGTCACAAATGTTGCATGCAGTGGTAGCCTCTGTATCAGAAACATGAAGTTCTTTATTTTGTGCCTAGAAAACCATTGTAGAATGGTGAACATGTTTTCATGCCTAGTGTAATGATAAGTACAAGAAGCGATACCAATCTAAGTGGTTCATACTTAATCAGCAGGTTGGTTCCAATTGTTCTTATCAGAAAATGGACCCTTATTATGGACATCTAAATGAGTTACTCAGATCAGCAGTCATGTTTGCTTTAAGAGTTTTTGGTCTCAGAGAGGGATGATTTTAAAATGCTAGTTTGTAGTTTTCCAAGTAGCAGACCCAACACTAACTATTGAGAAGAGCCAGTATTGGAGAAAGACATTGTTTATCACAATAGACTGTTAAACCTTCATTTTGTTCCAGAGGGAGACACTGTCTCTATCTTCCAAGTCTGTTCACTCTACAAATGTCATGAAAAAATAGTCCATAAAAAAAGGCAATCAGATGTTCATAGATCTACAAATTAAAAAATGGTAGACAAAGTTTTAACTACGCTGAAAGTTTATCTATTAGCCACTTCACATGATCTAAATGTCTTTATTCATTTTTAATCAAGATAACAGACAGTTATACCCACCAATTACACCTTTTTTTTCCTAATTGGATGGATGACAAGTGGGTGTCCTCTATTTTCTAATAGAAATATTCTAAGTGCTAGGCATATTTATTTGTTTTATGTAACTAAAAGAAATAGAAAGTTTTCAGAGCTTAATGTGTATTCATTTGGTTTTTCTTGTTTTCAGTTGTATAAATTACCTTTTGAAAACATAATGTCCTAGGTCTTGTGGTAAAATGTTCAAGGTGATAGTTGAGCAAGCAACTTATCCAGAAGAAAAAAATCGTCACGTGCAAATGACCAACTTTCTGGATTGAAAGTAAAGGATTTTATGCGAATATTCTGACATTCACACATGCTAATAGTAAGTATTCCACATTTCAAAGTAATAAGTATTTTACATTATTAATACAAAAAATGAGTATAATGCAACCATTTCTAGGTGAATTATCCTTCACTATGTGAGTATGGGTCTTCTAAATTCAAAGGCAATTGGATGCTAATAATTATTGCATAAAGATTGAATGAATTCTCCCTTTCCAATGCATTCATAAATTACAGCATCCATCATGATCTTCCCTACTTAGCATGTGTATTAGTTTGCTAGGCTGTCATAAAAAAATACCACAGAAATTTATTTTCTCACAGTTCTGGAGGCTTGAAGTCAAGCTCAAGGTGTTATCAGATTTGGTTCCTTTTGAGGCCTCTCTTCTTGGTTTGCAGATGGCTGCCCTCTTGCTGCCTCTTTACTTCTGAACATGTGCACTCCTATCATCTTTCTGAGTCCAAATTTCCTCTTCTTATATGGACACCAGTCAAATGGTATTAAGGTCTAGACTACCTCAACAGCCTAATTTAATCTTAATAACCTTTTGAATGACCTGTCTCTAAACACAGTCACATTCTGAGGTACTGGCGAGTTAGGAATTCAACATACGAATGTTGGAGGGACATAATCCAGGCTATATAGCATGTTTCCTTAAATATTAGTCAGAAACCATCTCATTAATGGCAGTATCTATGGGTTGTTTCCCCTTTTTGTGTACATTGTAGCATACTGTAATGATGGGTTAGGTCACATGGGGTGTCTGGAGGCCAAATATTACCATCTCTTATACAAATATCAAATATTACCACGGTGTGGGCTCTGAGAAAGGAAAATTTAGAAACCAAGATTAAGCAAAGGGAGAAAAGACATGTTTAGTTCATCTTTCTATCATCCTTCAGAGAGACATGCTGGGGACTGGGAGATCTGCTAGTCACACACCGTGGGTTTATAGTTTAGTGAAGGGACCTTCTATAGGCTAAGCATTAGAGCAAACTGATCCACAGAGAGATACATATGAGTTTCAGATTTTGGGTGCGAGCTGTCTGGATTGACTTCCAGCTTTTTTTCAAGAGTTGTCTGAAAATAGAGGTGGCTTAGAAATTGAGTCTCTTAGTTTCATAGGAAACTAAATGTTGGTGTAGTCACTTCCATGGGAAGACAAGTGGCAGCCATGGTCCTGTGAAGCATATAGCCGGCAAGACCAAAGCCAAAGCCTGACTGATTCAGCCCGTTAAAAACACAACAGCCTCTTTCAGATTCAGACAGATCATTACTTACATATACTGTGTAAGGAATAGTAGCTAAAGGTGCCAGTTCCCTATCTCCTTATCCCACGCACCAAACAGGATGACACTTACAAAAAAGGCAGCGAATAATTGCAGTGTGAGTTGTAGAAAACTGCTAAGAGTCAATTCTTGGCTGTGATTCATCCCTTTTATAGTCTGCAACTATACTCTGAGGTGCAGTGGGGACATATCTCTTCAGAACCCTGGAGACAAAGAGAAACTATTTCATAATAGCCTCCCAAGGGAAAGAGAGGATGAGTTGGCAATGGCCTTGAGAAAGAGCCTCACAAGGCTTCCATCTTTTCCCATTCAGGGAGTATCACAGGATATTCTGCCAAAGATTCAAGTAACGGTGTTTCAAGCCTTGGTCCACATGGCATATGCAGGTATATGTAAGGTCTCCAGGGTATCATGGGTGTGCTGCTCTTGGACAGATCCCCCTGCCTCACTGTCTAGGCAGGACAAAGTGAAGATTCAGGGTCATTTCAGACAATCCTACTCCTTTATCACAGTTAGATATAGTAAGTCAACAGTAAATACTAAATCAACATCCACTTGAATCATAAGCAAGAGAGATGATTTCTAGGCATTGTTTTGAATTGTAAGATGTTACTTAAATATTCTGCAGACAAAATTTAATCTCAAGGTCACAAAATAACTCATTTTAAGAAAAAAATCAAGTTTAAGGTTGAAGGCAAGGATGCATTAATGGAGATTGTCTATTATTTCTCTCTTTGCTCTTACTGACCATAATATTACTGACAGGAATTCAATTATGCTGTGGGAGGTTACTAGGGTCCTTTGTAAGAAAACAATTTTAACAGATATTTTAAATTTCAAAACACTGTCCTTTTAAAGTCATCCTTGCACTTAAATTATTCAATGTTGGCAGATTGTTTGAGCCATCTCATTAATGGCAGTATCTATGGGTTGTTTTCCCTTTTCATGTAAAATTATAGCATATTGTAATGATGGGTTAGGTCACTTGGGGTGTCTGGAGGCCAAAAACTTTGAAAGAAACCCAGGAATTTTCAAAAATAGAAAATCTCCATTTTACATTTCACTCTAATATGAAAAAAAAAACATGAGATTGACATCATCATACTGAGATTAAAATAGATTCATTCAACAAAGTACCTTTTTAGATGTGGCTTGTATATTATCTGATTTTTCAAAATACGAGAAACTTTATCTTATTTCCTGCCATAACAGCATGTGATTTTTAAAGTACATATTCCTACAGATAAATTAATGTCATTAACCAAATGATCATATAATTTTAGTTCATCACCTTTGCAAGTTAAGAAAGAAAATATACTGCATCATAATACCTTTCATTGAAACATTGCAGAAGTAGACAATTTTAATAAGCTACACTGCTCAGGAGACATGAAAATAGAGGACTAAGAGTCAGCTTGTGAATACACAATGAGGATTAGTCACATTGCATATTCAATATCATATCCCATAGCATCTAACTAAATCTGTACTGTATTTGTCATTAACAGAAAAACAAGCTCACAGTAAAAAAAGGAGGGAATCATTAAACAGTAGGAAGAGATATGTATTGGTCACCTAATACAGTGAGGTGCTGACAGAAAGTATTAGATATTCTAATCACTGTGCTCTATCTATTCCATTTTTATTTTATTTTTCATCTTTTAAATGTGTAGATTTCTTAGTATAGGTATTGCATAAATATGATTATACATTATATAGTTGCACATGACTATAATTTATAAAGAAATATAAATATGTTAGTTGTGTATGCTGAATTATTTTTGCTCAGGAAGATGAGAAAGCAAGTAAGTTTAGGCACTAAAGGGATAATATATTTCTCTTCTTTTAGGCAAATCATTAAATTATTCTTTATTTCATGCTTGGGATAAAAAGCAACAAACATCACACTTTTTACATTAGTAATGATTGAGTATTCAGAGTATATTAATGACAAAAATATTGATAACAACTAATGAGCTCAAAAGCCAGTTGTTAAAAAACCACAAAAAAATAGCTTCTAACAAAAATAAGCTTTAAAAATAACACATTGTATTCATTTTCTATTGCTGCTATAACAAATTACCACTAATTTAGTGGCTTAGAGCAGCACATATTTGAACATATTTGTAAGATTTCTTCTTTGTGGAAATCAGAAGTCTAAAATGGGTCACTAAGGCTGTGTTATGTGGAGGCTTCAGGGGAAACCCCGTTTCCTTGCCTTCTCCAGCTTTCGTCCTTTGGCTCATAGCCCTCTTTCTCCTTCAAAGCCCAAGATGTAATGTCTTCAAATTTCATTCTCTGTCCCTCTGTGTCAGTAGTTACATTGTCTTCTTTCTGATTCTGTCTCCTCCTGTGTCCTTCCTAAATGGATCCTTATGATTCCAGTGGGCCCACCTGTGTAATCCAGGATAATTTCCCAATTTCAAGTTCTTTGACTTGATCACAACTACAAAGTCCCTTTTACTATATAAGGTCAGAGTCACGGATTCTGAGGATTAAGACACAAACATCTCTACAGGCCATTATTCAGCTTCATAAGTCATTTTAGCTTTCCAAAATCTTCCTAATAAAAATATTTTCATTTAGTACTACTACCCCCTTAAAAATCTGTCTTTGCTCACTTCCTTCCATTAATCTCCTCAACAATCATTTTAAAATAAGGTTACTTCTCTACACTGAAGGGGAAATAAAACATCAGTAATTTAAGTGTCAGCTTGAACATTTTTTTTTCTTTGAAATTCTCAAGAAGACTCTCTTTGAACAAAAGCATTTTTAGTGATGTAAAATTTACTGAAGCTTTTGTGGAAAAGACAGAAAAGGTTTACATTACACCTTCCCATCGCAAAGCAAAAAGCCTTAAACATTCCTCTTCCGAGGAAGGTAGACCAGAACTCCATAGTTTCCAACACTGTTATGCCAGTACTCTCCCTTCAACTTATGTGCAGATATAGGGACCACTTTAAGAAAATAGCAAAAATGCCTATTTGGATTACAGATGGCTTGGCTCAGTATGTGATTACAAATCAAAAATAGATGGCAGCTGCAGTATGCTTCTTTCTGGGGTGATCGCGAAAGACAGAACTGGGAAAAAATGTTCCCAGTGGGCAGTTTCACAAACAGCATCTCATCATGCACTTTATGTGAGAAAAAAGGGATCATACGGCTAGCAAATATATGGTCTTATGGGTAGTTAGTGGCTGATGTCCTGGCCAGTGGGTCAAGGGCTTAGAAGAAATAGATTGAAAGATGAGAGGTAAGGAATTCAGGGTAGAGACATGAGGATAGACACATGGGAGTGGGCACAAAGTGTGAAGTTCTTTTCATAATATATTAACAGATACTAGAGGACATTTCATCACAGATGTTCAGTTAGATAACCAAGTAGACAAAGATGACTGAATAGGTTGACATCCACCAGCCTCTGCCATTGACCAGTTCAAAACTAACCCAATAGGCACACGAAAGAAGTGGTCACTAAAAGCAGAGTTGGAGAATGTATATATGGCCCAATAGAATGGACTTTCACTATAGTAGCTGATCTAGCTAATTTCATTATCAAGCAAAGTCAAGCTCAGATTATATACTACTACCACCCAGAATATGCTGATATGATATAGAATTGAAGCAATAGCTGGTACATACCTGAATCACCAGTCTAGAGGCAATATTCTGTGAAAATGAGATACCGTCCACCAGGAGGCAGAATACACATTACATCAAAGACCATTATAAGGCTCTGTGGTCCAAGAGAGAGAATACATATAAAGACTGCAAGTCTAGTGACTCACTAGGGGACTTTGTACTTCCCTACAACTGCAACTCTAGACTCTAGAGTAGACATCCAGATTCTCAATTTGTCATAAAAATCAAGTGCCTGACTAGCTATAAACTACAGTTGCCATCTGGGCACTTTGAATTTTCTGTTCCAGGGACAAGCAGACAAGAAAAGGAGTCACATTCTTAGCCATGATAATTGACTGTGATTTTCAGGAAAATGTAAGAGTACTGTTACCCAATGAAGGAGTGGAGAATATGCGTGGGACCCAGGTAATCCTCTTGGTAATTCTTTGACCAATTGCAACAATTGCAAAAAGACAAATACAGTAACTTGGACTGAGAAGCTGTGATGAACAGAAGGTGAGATCCTCAGGGGTGGAGAGCTAGGTCTAAACATTAGGCCACCCTTGAGGCCAGCAGAGGTGGTAGCTGAGGATATGTATGAAAGAGACTGAAAAATAGAAGAGTCTATGAGTATCAGTTGGGCCCTGAGAATAACTACAACACTGGGGCTATAGTTCACTTAACTAGCCTGTCACTTTCAGGTTTCCCTTCAGGAAAAGAGCACTATGAATTCATGGAGAATTTGATCACTGAAAGTGTATGGAGAAGTGGATCCAAGAGGCACAGGGGTACACTGTGGCAAGCACAGGGATGCTGCATCCTGTTCCCCCTTGGCTGTAGACACCTCCAGCTGTCACTTCCCTCGTGATTTGTCTTAGCTGCAGAGAGCTGCCTCTCTGAAGGTAACATGCACCCAGGGCAGTGCATATCCAGTTACTAAAAGAAATGAGAATATAAAGGCCTAACTATTTCACCTTGATAGGGAACAACACTGGTGAATGATATTTGCTCCGGCGTTCCAAGTTCTGTTGCTCAAGACATTGTCAGGCTTACATAGCATGTACAACTTCCCTTTGGAAAGAAAAATGAAGCAAATGTGAAGACATATGCCTAAAGGAGAGGTGCAGTGACCTTGGGCTAGGTTTCCCAAAATTTCTCATTTCTTGAATAGAGTCCCTTCTGAAGATTGGCTGCCCTTGAATTTTCTGTTAAAGCCCTGGATCCTTTCATAAAATCTCTCTGATTTTTTTTTTTAATCTTGGTAGAAGTGGATTTCTATTTATTTCAGCCAAAATTTCTTACGCTTAGGCAATCTTCCTGTTTTCTGCTTACTAATTTATGCTCTTTCATAGCCCACTTTTCTATGAAAAAATATCTACAATTTTGGGGGGGTTGTTTGTAGTAGATAATTTTCAGGTATTTGTTTGCTTTTCTAGTGTATCTTTATGGAATTGCTTCCTTTACTTCACTTAATAAGAAATTTCATAGAAACTGTGCTCCTTTAGTTTTATTTTATTAATTTCTTTACTGTAGATCTAGCAAGAAGAAATTTATTCAAATCCGTTATTTTCACTGACCAAGAATACACAAGAATTTCCCTTACCTAGGTACATTTTTCACATAAATGCTATCTAAACTTTCCCATATCTAGACTTGACAAGTTGATATTTAGGATGCAGTGTTCTGTCCAATTCCCAGTAGCTACTGAATTCACAGAACACAGGTTTCCTGTACTCAACCTCAAATAAGATCATTGCTTGGTTTTCTGATAATCTAAAATAAAGGATGACATGATGCTGAGAATTCACTATTTCCAAGAATATTCTCATATCCACCCTGCTGAAAGTGCTTTATTTTGGATGAAATTGCTTCTAAGTTGCAATACTTTATACTTTTACACCACTTTCAGCCTTTCTGACTCCCTGATGCATTGATTTCTTAGAACTGCAATCCCCAAGTGACTATAAAACTATGGGCAAGAGTACAAAAACTTCCTCAGAATGTTTCCACTGCACATTATAAGCGTAACTATCTGGTTTTCCAGTTAGTAGAGACCTGAGTCTCTGGGTCAGATGTTCGAGTTAGAAAACAAATGAAATTTTCTTCTATCTGTAGCTGTTGAGTCTGCTCAATTTCATAAGTGAAGTATTTGTAAGTCCATAATTATTTTTCTTAGTTCCATTGACCTTATAGCTTGTGGAAATGTCTTCCAAATTCTGATCAGTTATCTTAATGTTTCTACTCTGGTGATTTAAAAAAAAAAAATTAGCTAGCTTCTGGCCTGAGTCTATCACCATGATTTTGAAGTTTGCCAATTATTTTGTGTTGGTTAAATACACTATCAATTATTACAATAGCCTTTATATTTACCTCTTGGTTTGTGCCAGTTATTAAGATTTCATGTTTCAGGCTCAAATTCAGTTTTCTGTACTCAGCCTTGTTATTCTAGGAACTCTCTACAAGCCATCTTTCTCGATTGGCTTTCTGGTGCCTCTGGGTTTTGCAGCAAGATGGATGAAATTTTATAATGACGTCTTGATTGTGAAAGAAGCCAAACTCTCCCAAAATGTGCACTCTACATGATTTCATTTGTGACAAATGTTTAAATTAAGCAAAATAAATTTAAGGTGATAAATCTGAAAAAGTTTTTGTCTTTAGTGATGTGTGGACTGACTCTAAGAAGGCACAAAGAAATTTTCTTGGATCGTTCTATCTCAAATGAGGCAATGATTATGAAGGAATATACACTTATGAAAACTCATCAAATTATAAACACAAATATTTGTATATTTCACTATGAGATGACTTTAACTCAATTTTTTTTAAATACCTGATAGAACTAAACCAAGGTCAAGAGACAAGATATGAATCACAGTTAGAGATAAAAAAATAAAAACAGCAAAAATACATAGTAGTGATTACTTTTCCAGTAGGCAGGTAGTCATCTGGTGGAATATGACAAGAACTTCTGGAATTCTAGCAATATTTGCACTCTTGATTTGAATGCTAGTTTTGTATGTTCAGTTTGTGAGAATTAATTGAACTGTGATTTTATATATATATATATATATATATATATATATATATGAAGTTGAAAATGGCCTATAAGAATTTGTTTTTAGAGTCAATGACTTGATATTCAAGTACTTCTTGAGAGAATTATCATAACTGAGATAGTCATTCAACAATATAGTCATTTGCAAATTTGATTATTGTCAGTAAATGAAAGAAAAAGAAGGAAGGAAAAGAGCACAACATTGGAGAAGAGCCACAGACAAGATAAAAACGAAGGCAGCCTTGTGAGAGGCAAAGTTTGAATCTGAAGAACTAGTGGAGTCTGTTCCATGCTTCATGTGATGCAAGCAATACATTTCAGCTTTACCCTCTTGGCTGACAGCTGTTTTCAAGATGAGAAAGAGAAATGAGAATGATTTCTTCTTGAAGAAAACAGATGGTTACTTAGGTGTGTAAATTTTTGCAATTGAAGATTACAAAAGCAGAAAGAAATGCTATTTGAACAAAGCTTCAGTTTTATACTTTTATTAAAACTGTTTGCCTGTTAGCTGCATTACCAGCTGCCATTTTCAGTTGTCACTAGTGTAACCAATGTAAAAATGAGAAATAAATATTATGGTCATGAAAACTGCTGCTTTATTTGATATATATGTATATTTTCTGTTCAATAGATATTTCTCTTTTGCTATATGTTTATTTTTCAATTTTACACATCTGTCTATACACATTGTCTTTCTATATATATTAACCAATACAGCATTAAATTATTATTGGCTTGGATATTAATAATTGCAAATCTGCTACAAAATGAGAGCCATTCAATTTTTTAACACGAAAGAAATGCTTTTACTCCAGTTTAGTAACTGAGCTACACTGGTATATAGCTGTATGCACTTAGGTTATTGCAAAAGTGTTTTAGTGATTTAGCAATATTCTTTGTGATTTTTACTGGAGAGGAACCAAAAATATTGAGGCTGTTATTCTATTATAAATCTGTTAGCCTTACTCTCTAGATGTCTATGTAATTGCTTCCTCAGAAGCATTGCTAACTTGTACTCTGGTACAATAAGAAGCTTACACATGTGTGTGTCCTCATTGCACCAGGTTCCTTTAATCCCTAAAAGATAAAAATAAAAAAAGCCATTTCAACCCTTCCCTTCAGCTCTTTCTTATAAGATGGAAAATATTTCAGCAAGAGGCCTACTTACTTAAATTCTTATCAAGATATTTAAATAGATATGTGTGTCTCTCTCTCTCTCTCTCTCTCTATATATATATATATATATATATATAGACATGATTATGGTAAAAGTAGAGAACTTCTAGAGAGAACAAAATCTACAGACTGTTAAAAACTTCACTTTCAGTGTAAAAATTTGAGACTATATTAGCCAAGAAATTGTCAACTCTTCATTTTATTTTGATAACAGCATCAATCATTACATGAACGTTTACATGAAAACAATGTAGGGTAATTCTCTCAGAAACAGATATTTTCTATGTTAGAACATTAAATTTGAAATTTAGTATCTGTGCACACCCTGGTAACTTTTATAAATTATATTGAACTTGTATGTCATGGAAAAAAGTGGAGGAAATATAGAAATATATTGTTCCCAAATTTACTTTTATAAGAATGGAATTTTAATAGCTTATAGCTGAAAATGGCTAATCTATAATAATGACTTAATATGTGCTATATCTAAATAATTTATATTTAATGATTAATTTAATGTACACTATACTCATGACACGTAGCGATTTTACAAATATATAACATGGAATAGAGAGAGGTAAAAGATCTTATTCAAGTTCACAGCTTTTATGTGGCAAAGTAAGAATTTGAATCCTGTCCTTGTGCCCAATTTAAATCATATGCTTAATTCTGTACCATGGACTTTCTTTACTTCTCTTATACCAGATCATGTCTCCCTAGATTTATATTTTTAAATCTGTATGATGCTAACTTCCTGAATCTTTCCATTAATATGATATTAAATAGAAAAAAGGCTTTTTTTAAATTGTGTGGAATTACTTGTCACTTCAAAATTTGGTGGGGTAAATCTGGAGTGTTAAAAAGTATATAATTTAATCAGAAACAAATTTATGATTTAAATGACTTCACTACTATGAGCCACAACTTTCTTTTTGTCTTTGAGAAAAACATACTAAAATAAAAGAGGAAGTAATAAATGCCCTATTATTTAGATCCTGAAAAAATTCAAACAAATGATAACATGTGATGAATAAATTATTCCACTTTTCTTTCTGCTTCAATAATTGGTGATATGTTGAGGAAGATGAAAAGTTTACCTTAACTGATGTCTGATACTATTCTATGACTTTCTAATCCCTATCTAGATCTTGCTTTCAAGAAACTTTGTAAAATATAAATGTAAGCATGATGTCCCCAACAAAATGTAAAAGTAAAATTTAAAAGTAAAATGTAAAGACACGCATGATATGCATACTCCCAAAATAATAACTAGAAAAAAATCAAGATGAATCATAATTTTAGCTATTCTCCTTGGAACCTCATTCCAGAAAGGAAATGTAAGGTTGTTAGACCTTTAATCTTACCCTATCTCACTTTGTGCTTGAAGTTTAAATAATGTTCAAGCGACACATGAGACTAATAGGAGACTCATCACTGTTAAGTGATGTTCAAGTCTCAGTTCTTTTTTTTTTTTTTTAATTATTTTTTTTTATTTCGGCATATGATGGGGATACAGATTTTAAGGTTTCAATAACTGCCCTTTCCCCCCTCCCCCCACAAGTCTGAGTCTCCAGCATAACCATCCCCCAGACGGTGCACTTCTCACTCATTATATATGTATCTACCCATCCCCCCCCGTCCCCCTGTCCAATACACTATTATTGTAGTACCTATGTGTCCACTTAGGTGCTGCTCATTTAATACCAGCTTGCTGGTGAGTATATGTGGTTCTTGTTTTTCCATTCTTGGGATACTTCACTTAGTAGTATGGGTTCCAGCTCTAACCAGGAAAATATTAGATGTGCTATATCACCATTGTTTCTTAGAGCTGAATAGTACTCCATGGTATACATATACCACATTT
>VSMD01095369.1:0-36641 GCA_008750895.1 Mirza zaza
GCCTGTAATCCTAGCTCTCTGGGAGGCCGAGGTGGGCGGATCGTTTGAGCTCAGGAGTTCCAGACCAGCCTGAGCAAGAGCGAGACCCCATCTCTACTATAAATAGAAAGAAATTAATTAGCCAACTAATATATATAGAAAAAATTAGCCGGCCATGGTGGCACATGCCTATAGTCCCAGCTACTTGGGAGGCTGAGGCAGCAGGATTGCTTGAGCCCAGGAGTTTGAGGTTGCTGTGAGCGAGGCTGACGCCACGGCACTCACTCTAGCCTGGGCAATAAAGTGAGACTCTGTCTCAAAAAAAAAAAAAAAAAAAAAACAGAATCAGTGAGTAGTGAGCACTGGCTTTGCTCTAAAACCTGCCTTCCTTTCACTGCCCCTGACCCAGGTACTTCAAGCACAGTGATGGCAGCTTCTCCAACAAGCAGTGGATCTTCTTCTGGTTTGGCCTGGCAGATATTCGGGACTCCTATGAGTTGGTCAACCATGCCAAGGGGCTGCCAGACTCCTTCTGCAAGCCATCTTCTGACCCAGGCAGTTGACCCTCACTACAGACCACCCCCCACCCTGGCCCTGGGACAGCCAGGGTGAACCAAAAGCCATGCCTGTTGAGGGTGACCCCAGGCAGCCATAGACTGGATGGGGCTTGCTGCTTGAGTGATCTGTAGAGGAAGAAGCAGCCTTGGCTCTACCTGGAGCAGGCACCCCAGTGGGACAAGCACAGGAAGGAGGGGTGCCAGCCCAATCCCCTGACTTGCCCCAAAGCCACAACCAGATAGCCTTCAATTTTCAACCTGGGAAGGGGGTGGGGCAGTGCCTTCCAGGGCTCTGCTCAGGGCTAACCTCAAGGATGGGTCAGTTTTCTGTGGCCTCTGTGCTGTGTTTTGAGGCTCCCTTACCCAAAATATCACCCTTGCCTGCCTGATATTCTACCACTCATTTTATATTTTTTATTTTTTGCCTTACTCAATGCAGAGTGAATACCACTCATTTTAATTCCTTTGGGTCTTGCAGCAATTTTTCAGGAGGCCTTGATTAAACACAAATACTTGTCTAAGAGTAAGCTCACACTTGAAATTAGGAGTGACCTTCTGGGAGTAAGATCTCGAGAGCTGGGGAACCAGGGGGTTCCTGGAGGGAGTAGAGTTGCTAGTGAGATGGAGGGCCCCAGGATGAACGCTGCCACTGTCTCCCTCACCTGGGTGTCAGCAGCCCGGAGTGGCTTCCCATCCCTACACCATGCCACAGACCAGGCGACAGGAGCCCCAGCTCCTTCCCTGTGGGTGCCTCCACCCACGGCTCCCTTTCCAGGCTGGGCTCAGGGCCAAGCCCAGAGAGCTGTGGCTCATCTTTCACCTGCAAGAGCCCAGAGAAGCCACAAGATGGCTTTGGTTTAAAAGCCCAAGCTTGGATGTTTCCCCCAGGCCAGGGGTCCTCAAACTACGGCCCATGGGCCACATGTGGCCCACCAAGGACATTTATCCAGCCCGCTGGGTGTTTTTGCGCCGATGCCTGTCCTGCTTAGCAGCTGACTCGTCCCGGGCACACAGTACGCATGTGTGGAATGTGTGCCGCACTCTCCAACGGCCCTCCAACGGTCTGAGGGACAGTGAACTGGCCCCGTTTAAAAAGTTTGAGGACCCCTGCCCCAGGCTCTACCATAGAGGTTGTGTCCAGTCTCTGCAGTACCAGCATGCCTCAGATGGGCAGGAGTCCAAAGCCTGGAGTTTCCCTTAGACATTTTTTTGAAGGCCCACGTTGTGCCAGGCACCACACTGGCTGCTGCTGGGGCTGCTTTCTGGCAGAAGGTGCATGGACACATAGGGAGTGGCCAAAAGACCACTGAGGCACAGCAGGGACAGTGACAGAACTGAGGGCCCAAGAGCAGCCTCTGTCTTCCCCCAGAGAATGGGTCATGTTGAGTACACATATGAGCTTGGGCATTAGATAGGCCTGACCTAGAATCCAGCTGCGCTGGCCAGGATTTGCTCTGTGGCTTGAGGCAAGCTGCTTACCTTCTCTGAGTCTCTATTTCCTCATGTATAAAATATAAAATACTCAGCTTCATAGTGGACACTTAATGTTAGTTCTCTCCCTCCAGCTGCTCTCACCAGAGATTTCTTCAAAAGAACAAGCTCCAAATGGGGAGGAAAAGACAAGCTACAACAAGAGGGATTGGGGTGAGACATCAAAAGCATATAATACTGTGAGGATTCTGACATTCTTAAAAAGAGAACCAAAGATCTGTGGGAAATCTAGGAATAGGGGAAAGACGACAGGCACTTAACCAGATACAGTCTTTCAAGAAACCCAAGAGCGATCTCAACCAATGGCAAAGTGCCCCGTGGGGAGAACGGAGAAGCAAAACCAAATGTCTATATAAAATGTTTATTTTTGGAGGACCGTGTGGTCTGGTGTTTGGGAGGGCACTCCACCCCTACCAGGCCAACCACAGAGCTGGAAACAGAGGCAGCAGCAGAGGAGAAGCTGGCCGCTGCCTGCTCCATCCCTGCATAGCCCAGAGCAGACCAAGGCCTGCTCTGCTCTCAAGGTAGGTGACAGAGAGCTGGTACTGTTTCTGCCCCTGGCATACCCTGAGAACCCACGTGACTTCTGTGGTATCCAGGCCCTTTGCTCTTCTTGGGCCTGAGGCACGTGTGTCAACACACATCTCAGTCTCTGGGAAGCAACGCAGAGACTAGCTGCATCTGCCAGGTTTGAAAAGGAATTTTTCACATTTGCTCATTTCCGATCTCCATCTTCCTTCCTTTGTCTCCCACTCTTAATACTTACAGCCCTGGCCTTACTCCCTTCTCAGGGACAGGAGACCCAGGGAGCAGCTGGCCTCAGCTCTCCTAACAAACAGGGAAAAAACCCTGAGGCATTAGTGCCAGGGCTCCCACCCTGCCAAGGGTTGGGCCTAGGAATTTAGAGAAAAGACCTGCCTCTTAACAATGCAAAAAAATAATTAAAAAAAAAAAAAAAAGCAAACAAACAGATCAAAAAGCATAAATAAACAGCAACTGGGCCAGCAAGGAGGAAGGCAGGGTGGCCCTCAGTGGCTCCCTGTGCCCATCTCAGCCTCCCTCCATGAAACTCAGCCATCAGTGGCCAGGATGACAACAGCCCCAAAGATGCCCACACTCTCTCCAAGGAGTTTCATCTGGTTCCAGAACTCAACACGCCGTGTGTTGTGCCAGTAGGCAACATTGCCATCAATGAGCAGCATGACCGGGGGCAGCAGGACAGCCAGGATCTGGGCAGCCAGGGTCACGTAGTAGCCCGACAGGAAGGCCAGGGCCAGGACGCCGTACAGCACGAAGAACAGCTGGATCATCAGCTCCCCTCCTGGGAGATGGTTCAGATACGCCAGCCGGTCCTCCTTGCTGTGCTGCAGCGAGTAGGCCTGGAGACACACCATCCTCTAAGACTCTCCAAAAGGCTCAGAAGCCCATCTGGGGAAGGCCACCCCTGAGATGGCACCTGCAAGTCAGCCCCTGCAAGGTGGGCTTCTGACCCCCTGCTCAGACTGGGGATTCTCTAAAACACAGAGGAGGGCCTCTGTCTCCCCCTCAGACTACGCAGGCCCAGGAGGTTAGGAACTCCATCTCCTCTCACCCTGGGGCTCTGGAGGAAAAAAGTGTGTCTCCACAGTCACACTGGAGCTCCCACCTCTGAATATACCACGAAAGCCCACACAGAGCTTTGGATATGATGTATGATACCCAGTAACTAACATCAGGCCACTAAGTGGCCTGGGGCCTGTCCATGTCCCCCATCCACACTGGCCTCCCCTAGCACCAGGAAGGACTATAACTGGCTACCCCAGGCAGCCCCCATCAGCCTTAGGGGACAGAGTCCCAGCTGGGACCAGATCCCCACCAAACTTCTCCTTTGTCTCCTCTCCCAGCCCTCTGGGGGTTTGAGCCATGAGAGAATCACCCCATCTTGTTCTCTTGGCACTCAGGTTAGGATTGAATGGTCAATCCAACTTCTTCTCTACCTGGTGGTGATAATGTTAGAAGAAGGGGCTCTCAGCCAGTTCTCAGGCATTTGGAAGGTCTGGAAGCTGGCCGGGCAACTGCCAGGAGCCAGGCCTTCAGGAACTGCATACAAGGCCTTGTTCTGCCCACCTTCCTGTGGTTCTACTGGGCCTGAGCTCACATTTCACTCCCAGCCAGACTCCTCCAACCAATAGTTCCCCAACCTACCACACAGATGAGGTAGATGCCCAGGAACACCTGGCCGGTGGACTGCAGGGAGCGGCTGCGGGGTTTCCGACGGTACAGCTCCCCAGCACCGCTGGCAAGCACAAGAAAGCCGCCAATGATGGCAACTGTGCGCGAGTACATACGGACCTAGGCCAGGGCAAGGGGACCCTAGTCAGGAACTGCAGCCACATTTCTTCTGGCTGCTCAGAGTGTAAAACTGCCCATCTCTACACATCCCATTCCATCTGATGAACCTCTTACCATTTCCAAGCTTGGTGGGCAGGTACAGCAGAGATAGATAATTCTTTTTTACAGAAGTGGAAACTGAGGCCCAGAGGGGTTAAGAAAATTCTCCAAGGTCCTACAGAAAGTAAGTGGCAGACCCAGACACCATGCACTGTCCCCTTCCCAACCCCCAAGTCTGCAGACTCTCCTCCTGGTGTTCTTTCCTCTATATAGTATATGGTTTATTCCATTAAAACGCAAAAACAAAAACAAAAACCCAGGCCAGGAGCAGTGGCTCAAGCCTGTAATCCCAGAAGTTTGGGAGGCCATGGCAGGAGGATCACTTGAAGCCAGGAGTTTGAGACCAGCCTGGGCAACATAGTAAGACCGTCTCTACAGAAAATCTTAAAAATATTAGCCAGACAAGGTAGTGTGTGCCTGTAGTTCCAGCTGCTTGGGAGGCTGAGGTAGGAGGATTGCTTGAGCCCTGGTGTTGAAGTTGTAGTGAGCTATGATCTCACCACTGCACTCCAGCATGGGTGACAGAGTGAGACCCTGTTTCATAAATAAATAAAAACCCACTGATCTCACTGTCCTGTAACTGTTCACACATCTGCCTCTCCTATTGGACTGACTGTCCCTTCCTTGAGGGTAGTGCTTTTGTCCCATCTTATCCACAAGCCTGCAGCACCTGGCACAGGTTCTGGCATTTACAGGTTTAAATGCTACACTAAGATTAATTAAATTTCATAAAATTAGATGATTTTAATGATAACTATGTACTCTCCAAGGTCCCTTTGCTCTATGAATCTGGGATTGCTAAACTAATGGTTTTCTTTCTTTGTTTGTTTGTTTGTGACAGAATCTCACTCTGTTGCTCAGGCTAGAGTGCAGTGGCATCAGCTTAGCTCACAGCAACCTCAAACTCCTGGGGCTCAAGCAATTCTCCTGCCTCAGCCTCCTGAGTAGCTGGGACTACAGGCACACGTCAATACACCCTGCTAATTTTTCTATTTTTATTAGAGACAGGGTCTTGCTCTTACTCAGGCTGGTCTCTAACTCCTGAGCTCCAGCCTTGCCCTCCCAGTGTGCTAGGATTACAGGTGTGAGCCACCAGGCCCAGCCCTAAACTAATGGTTTAAAAGATTCTGGGAACCACCGTGACTTCTGGTCCTACCAGTATGCTAACTGCGGTGTGACTTTGGGAAAGTGTTTCCCATTTCTGGACCTAAGTTTCCACACTCTGGAGGGGAGGTTTGTGTGGTTGATTAAGATCCTTCCATTTCTGCCGTCCATAATGTCTACAAGCCTAGGGGTTCGGCCCTCCCAGGCTTCACAGTGTGCACCTGGCCAGAACCATGCATCACCCACCAACTGCTCTGAGCTTTTTGGCCTTTGACTCCCCATCACCCATAGCGAAGCCCCTTCTAGGGCCGAGGCGCTCACCTTTAGCCAGTCCCCGTAGTGGACGTAGCCCCCGATGTAGGCGGCGTAGGTGCTAATGGCCAGCTGGAGTGCGGCCCCCAGCGCGAACCAGCGCCGCTTCACTCCAAAGGACATGAAGCTAGCACACAGCACGGCCGCCCCCATGTCGAAATACAGGTAGGGCACTGGGATGTCGGGCTTCCTGCGAGCCGGGAGTGGGGAAGCAAGGAGGACAGAATGAAGGGGAAGAAGAGCTCTTGAGTTCCCGCAAGCTCCACTGCTCCCCCAAACCGGAGCTCCCTCTCATGGCTAGGACCACCCCACCAGATCTGGCCCAATGCCCGGACCAGAGCCCCTCCCGACGAAGTCCCAGTTCCTCCCAGTCCAAGGACCCTAACTTCTAGCTCCCAACTTCTTCCCCACATCACCGTACCCCCGTTCCTAGGACAAGCCGTACCGCCCCCCACCGCGTACGGCGGCTGCGTGGACCTGCTCACCGGCGCGCCTCAGCCCTCTCAGCGTACAGCATGAGTTGGCTAAAACAGCCCCAAAAGGGGCAGCGTGTGAGCAGCACCGAACCCAACTGCATGATCAGCTGCAGCATCCACCGTCTCGAACCTATTTTCGACGCCATTTTGGGAAAGGGCAGTCCGCTGCGGCCTCACCCCCGTCAGGGAGGCCGGCGCGCGGATAGGACACGTAACTTCCGGGCCTGTAGCTTTTTTCTCCCCCCCCTTCCGTCCGGAAACAACGCTGTCCGTCTCTAGTTCCGGACCGAAGGAGGTGTTCTCCCTGTGATGTTCCGCCTTCCCCTTGGCCCATGGAGAGTTCAGTGCTTCTCCTTGTACCTGCAAAATTGAAAACTAGACTAGAGGAAGGAACAGTGGGGTCAGGACATCAGAACTCTTGGACTGTAGCTTGATAAATTGAAGCAAACTAGTCTTTTGAGTGCAGCCAGGGCTCTAATCCCAAGTCTAACTCCGTGATTTGGGGCTCATCACCTAAACTTTCTAAGACTCATCGTGCAGTTGGGCTAATGACATCTACCTCAGAATTGCTGTGAAGTTTAAATGTAACAAGGTTGGTTCTAGCACATAGCAGAGGTTCAGTAAATGGTACACACATGACAGAGGAAATCCTCCTGCTTCTGTTAAGTTCAAAGGAAGGGGTCCCCAGGCTCAGTCACTTGTTTGGTCTTGGTCTGCCTTTTGTTCGTGGCCTGAGAGGAGATCTAATGTAGACATTTGGGACATTTCTTATCAGTCCATTTTCTCCAGTTCACAGGCTCCCACTCTAGCCCAGGCTATCATCTTTTGTCAGTGTAACTGCAGCAGCCTTCCAGCTGGTCTCCCCCACTCACCTTTGGACTCTATTCTCATCTCATAACATCAGCAACACTTCGTTTGAATCATTTAGCACAATGGCAGTTGTATACTTGTGATTCTTTTATTAATGACAATCTTCCCTCACTAGATTGTGAGCTCCATGAGGACAAAGACAGTGTTTGGTTTCTGTTTACTGATGTTCCTTGACTTACAATGGGGTTACATGCTCATAAACCCATCATCAGGTAAAAACATATTAAGTTAAAAATCCAGCTTACTGCTACTGCCCAACTTCACAAGAATATGGTTTCTAATGAATGCAGGTCACTTTCACACCATCATAAAGTTGAAAAATCCCAAGTCAGGGACCATCTGTATATCCTTGGGGCCTAGTATACAGGATGCACTCAGGAAATAAGTGCTGCACAAATAAATAACAAAAGGTGTTGTCACTGTGTCTAGCTCATAGTAAGGTGCTCAGTAAATATATACTGAATAAATGAGGAAAAGTTCTGAGCACTTTGGGGTTATCACCACAAAGATGCCACCACCTATCTTCCTGTTCACATAAACCCATTAACACATGGATTCATCTTCCAATATGGAAGTTAAGACCCTGCAAACACTCTCAATAGCCATTTAATTCAGAAAGTCTGCTTCCAGTTCTGTGGGGAGGAGAGAAGAGGCTCATGTCCAAACAGCATTTCTGACCATGTGAACTTGAAAATTCCCAATGAGCCAGTGAAAGCTGGACAATAAAACACGTTTTCACATTTTTTTTTTTTTTTTTGAGACAGAGTTTCACTTTGTTGCCCAGGCTAGAGTGAGTGCCGTGGCATCAGCCTAGCTCACAGCAACCTCAAACTCCTGGACTCAAGCGATCCTGCTGCCTCAGCCTCCCAAGTAGCTGGGACTACAGGCATGCGCCACCATGCCCGGCTAATTTTTTTCTATATATATTAGTTGGCCAATTAATTTCTTTCTATTTATAGTAGAGATGGGGTCTCACTCTTGCTCAGGCTGGTCTCGAACTCCTGAGCTCAAATGATCCACCCACCTCGGCCTCCCAGAGAGCTAGGATTACAGGCTTGAGCCACCGCGCCCGGCCCACATTTCATTTTTAACAAAGTCATTAGGATATGGCCTGGGTATATCAGGAGTGTGAGAGAGGATATATCAGTGCAAAGAACTAGGGAATGGGATTGTGCGTGTGTTGGGGATGGGGACATCTCTAGACAAGGAAAATGACAAAAAGTCTGGGTTAAAGGTCATTGTGACTACCTCTGCCCTTCAATAACAACTACAGAGCAAGTTTTCTTCATCACAATACAGGCACATAGTACAGAATCAACTTTCCGATTGTTTTTTATTTTCCAAGTCTCCTCACTCATCTCTGATTTAAATGGACAAGATGCACAGCGCTAAAGAGTTGAGGATCAGGCCAGGTGCAGTGGCTCACACCTGTAATCCTAGCACTCTGGGAGGCCAAGGTGGGCGGATTGCTCAAGGTCAGGAGTTTGAAACCAGCCTGAGCAAGATCGAGACCCCATCTCTAGTAAAAATAGAAAGAAATTAATTGGCCCACCAAAAGTATATAGAAAAAATTAGCCAGGTATGGTGGTACATGCCTGTAGTCCCAGCTACTCGGGAGGCTGAGGCAGAAGAATCGCTTGAGCCCAGGAGTTTGAGGTTGCTGTGAGCTAGGCTGACGCCACGGCACTTGAGCCAGGGCAACAAAATGAGACTGTCTCAAAACAAACAAACAAAAAAACCCCACAAAGAGTTGAGGACCAGAACAAGGGCCGTGTACAGTATGTGCATAGAACAGTCCTAGGAGTCTGCCTGGGCTGTGCCCATGGGCACATGCCCCACCCTCCCATCGTAACCTTAGCAAGCAGTTTCCAATCAAGTCTCCATCAGCAGAGGCCAGGGACATGTGTGAGGAGGGAAATGGAGATTGGGATTAAGGAAATTTTCCTTGGCACCCACAGAACCCCAATTCCTCTGGGCTTAAATCCCTGTCTACCTCTTACTACCTGCTTTGCCAGAAGGGTACCGAAAAGGGAAGAACTAGGGGCCAAATCCTAGTGTTTAGTTGGGGTAGATGCTGGCATTGCTAGGTCAAAGGAGGGGAACAGGTCGGTGGCCCACATTCTGAGAAATAAACACAGCCATTTGTTCCTGCTGCCCCCATTCCTCCCACCCCTGCCTGGCAGACACCTGAGCCCCACAGACTTCTGAGGAACTTCTTTTCCTTTCCATAGCTCCTTCGGCTCTACTTCCTTAGGCCGCCCTGATCTCCCTCTGCAGCAACTCTTATCTCTCCAGGGAGCTCCCCAGGGCCCTGCCTGCGTTTACGCTCAGCCATAACCACAGCCACAGCCATGGTGAGCAGCATGGTGCCTGTGATGCCCAGCACAGCGCCTGTCTCGGCCAGGCAGAGCTGGGCCTCCACGCTGCTCAGCACTGCCCCCGCCAGCTGTCCAGGTCTGGCGCATGTCCAGTTGCCCAGGTCGACCACATGCAAGTGCCACAGGTAGTCCAACTTCGTGAGGGCTCGCTGCAGGTCACAGTCACATGTCCAGGGGTTGTTGGCCAGCAGCAGCTGTGTGCCTGCTGTCCAGATGGTGGCTACTGCCTTGAACTCGAGGTGTTGCAGCCAGCTGACCACAAGACAGAGGCCCAGTGCCTGCAAACCTCTCAGCCTCCAGCTCACTGATGTTGTTCCCAGCCAGAAAGAGGACTTCCAAGCATGGCATGGAAACCAGAGCAGTGCCCTCCACCCGTTGCAGCTGGTTCTCAGCCAGTGAGAGCCAGCATAGGTGGAAAAGGCCACTGAACCCCCCTGTGGCCAGCTCAGCCAGCTGGTTGTGGCTCAGATTGAGCTGCTCCAGGCTCCCCAGGCCCCACAAGCTGCTGGCCTCCAGGGTGGTGAGTAGGTTGTGAGAGAGGTCGAGGCGGAGCCAAGAGCCCAGGGTGGCTGAGAGGTCCAGGGGCAAGAGGGCCAGCTGGTTGTGGCTGAGGTCCAGCCGCTCCAGGAAACTCAGGTCCCTAGGACCCCACCAGCAAGATCTTAGAGGATATTGTGCAGCAGCAGTACCCACAGTCTCCAGAGGCCTTAGAAGGCGCCAGCCAGCCGGTAGCTGAGATTATTGTGCCTCATCTCCAGGAGCCAAACTCCATCAGGGAGCCTGGGAGGAAGGCTGAGCAGGTGGAGGCCCCCACAGGCCACCACGCTGCCTGCAGTTGGGCAGGTGCATGGTGCTGGGCACGCTGCCACCAGATTCCCAAGAACAGCCAATGCTACCGCTGTGGCCACACCCACCCCATGCTTGCCCCAGGAAGGGCTGGGGAGAGGATGGCATGAGGCACTCATGGATGCTGAGACTTTCATGCCTCACTCCTCCACCTGGGCCCCTGGCCAGCATGGTGATGCTAGGGGAGAAAAAATAGTTACTGTTCAGGGGTCTCAGCATTTGTTGGGTCCCCCAGCATGGTTTCAAGAATATAATCCCTCCATTCCCCACAATTTTACCTGTTACCGGAACTTCTGGCAAGAGCCATCTCAGCCTGAGACCCCAGCATTCTGATCCCCCGCCCCTAACCACCCCTCATGCCCTTATCCCTAACTAGGGTAAAAAGCAATTAGGGAATATGGCCTTTAATCCTGGGCACCCCCCTTCCTTACTCCCACCCACGCCCCACCTCACTGACTTTCCACAGGGCCCCAAGAGAAACCCTGCCTTCCCCTGGCCCTAAACATTCACTCGGTCACTCTCATGCAGCCGACATTTGCAGAGTTCCCGTTCTGCACGAGGACAAAGCCTCAGGCCACAGAAGTCCAATGCACTCACCTGTGTTCCTGGCAACACCTGCTGCGTGCGGCCCCAGCCCAGGAACCCCAATAGAAAGAATCTCAGCTCTGGTTTCCTGCCTGCCTGGCCTCCTGCCACAGCCCCACCTCAGGAGCAGTAAAGGGATTTAGCTCTTAGAGAAGCCACAGCCCTGACGTGGGGATGCAGGACAGGCTGAGGAAATCTCCAAAGCCTTATGGCCTTATATCCAGGGGGGCAGGACCCAGCCCTAAGAGTGTGTGCCCCCTACCTCTTCCGTCACTCACTTCTGTAGACCCACCCCTGCTCTCCCATCAGGATGGCAGCTTGAGGCCCCCTGGGGACCTCTTTCAGGCAGGAAGAAGTCAGGTGTCTCCTCTTTCAGTCTATGCAGATTGCCTAAGAAATCCACCATCATCTGTAATTCACTGAGGTCTTGTCTGGGCACAAAGGAAGGGAATGCTTTTTCTTGTTCCTACCGGGCCAAATTTCAAAAGACTCCAGACTGGCCTTCAAGGAGTGCTCAGCATCTCCTGAAACAGGGTATCTGAGCCCAGTGCCTCGGCTGCACCCAGGGAGTCCAAACCCCTGCCCAGGTTTCCCAGTGTGCTCACTACAGCTCCGCCCAGCAAACTTATAATGGCCACATGCACGGGACAGTTACCAAGGGCCAGGCATCACATTAAAGGCTTCATTTAATCCTCAACTGAGGGAAGAGAATCTCATTCTACAGGTGAGGTAAACAAAGCTAGGCAGAGCTAATTAGGTTTCCAAGTCATACTGCTAATTGGTGGCAGAGGTGAAATCTGACAGAACTCAGGCCTGTCTGAATCCAGGCAAGCTTCTAACCAGGACGCAACAGTGCCCCAAGGGCTGGGCCACTGTCTCCCATGCCCGCCAAACAGCCCTTTAAGAAGTCAAGATCAACTAAACAAGAGCAAAGGGGTATTAACACAGACTGTCCCCAGAATGGTAAGAGCAGCAGAGCTACCACCACCTTAGGGTCTGAGCTTTTGGTTAATCTCCCCCTCTGAATTAATTCAAGTGATCTGAGTTCAAGCAAATCATACCAGAAAAACTTCAGGAATCATTGTCAATCTTTAAGAAAACATTACCGGCCGGGCGCGGTGGCTCAAGCCTGTAATCCTAGCTCTCTGGGAGGCCGAGGTGGGCGGATCGTTTGAGCTCAGGAGTTCCAGACCAGCCTGAGCAAGAGCGAGACCCTATCTCTATTATAAATAGAAAGAAATTAATTGGCCAACTAATATATATAGAAAAAATGAGCCGAGCATGGTGGCGCATGCCTGTAGTCCCAGCTACTTGGGAGGCTGAGGCAGCAGGATTGCTTGAGCCCAGGAGTTTGAGGTTGCTGTGAGCGAGGCTGACGCCACGGCACTCACTCTAGCCTGGCCAATAAAGTGAGACTCTGTCTCAAAAAAAATAAAAAAAAAAAAAGAAAACATTACCCTCACAAGGTTACCGAAGCCTTGAGCTCAGCAAAAGTTCCAAGTTTCAAGTCACACAATTACAACAGTTAACAAAACTCAAAGGGGCTCATTAAACATGTACGTCTGAGCAGTTAACCTAAAACAAGAACCACTAGGTGCCCACGTGAGTTCACTAAATAACTTACACTCAAACAACTTTATTTCCTTTTTTGATAGGCTGACCAGATGGCTCTGAAAGACAAACATCTCACAGTAGCCCTTTGGGTAAGATGAAAGCAGAGACAGTTTATCAAAACTAGAGATAACACTAACACTGGGATGGATACCTAGTACACTATTATAGAATCAAGATTTTGTAAAGCTTTTAACAGGTTGGAATAGTTGGTTAAAAATATTTAACAGGGACAAATTTAACTTCTGTATTTAGGAATTTAAAATCTATATCACACAAGCTGGAGAAGAAGTGTGAAGAAGTCTGGGCAGATGTTGCAGATCATATCCATCAGAGTCAACGGTGTGCCATGTCTGCCAGAAGCTCCCAGAAGCCACTCCCTATAGTATCCAAGCACCGTAGGAAATGGTCCTAGTGTACTAATAGTGCTCAAAGACCATGTCCAGTGCTGGGACCACAATTAAGAACTAGGAAAGGGTCCTTCAGAAGCCATTTCACTGGAACAGAGTAGATAGTTCCCAGTCACATCTGCCCATTTAGCAATGCCCAGGCCCCTTACCCAGGAACTGCCAGGAAAAAGAAAAACCCTACCCAGCAAGGACTAGCGTGCATGAGACCTGAGCATTTGCCTCACTTCCAATGAGCTGCTGCGTAGAGGACAAAACGGCATAAATGTAAATTCTGTATTTAGGAATTTAAAATCCATTATCACACAAGCTGGAGAAGTATGAAGAAGCTAACACACATTGCCTTCTAAAGTAATGTGTGCCCCATCAATGACAGTGCTCAAAGAGGGGCAAGTCTGTTGAGCATGCTATAGACAGGGGATATTTAAACTGGGAGCCTCCACTATGCTGTATGAGCTCGAAGATCCCTGGCATTTCTCAGTGCTAGGATATCTGCTCTGAGCTTCCGCTACTACCCCTGGTCCTGGAAGCATCCTGTATTTGCACACTGTCCACACAGTGACTTCTGAGTTACATGACTGCATATCCTGCCTGTAGCCAGTACACAAGGGTGATAGCAGGACATTTTCAAAAAAGGTTTATCTGAGGCCGGGCGCGGTGGCTCACGCCTGTAATCCTAGCACTCTGGGAGGCCAAGGCGGGCGGATTGCTCAAGATCAGGAGTTCGAAACCAGCCTGAGCAAGAGCAAGACCCCCGTCTCTACTATAAATAGAAAGACATTAATTGGCCAACTAATATATATAGAAAAAATTAGCCAGGCATGGTGGCACATGCCTGTAGTCCCAGCTACTCGGGAGGCTGAGGCAGAAGTATTGCTTGAGCCCAGGAGTTTGAGGTTGCTGTGAGCTAGGCTAATGCCACGGCACTTACTCTAACCTGGCAACAAAGTGAAACTCTATCAAACTCTGTCTCAAAAAAAAAAATAAAAAGGTTTATCTGAACAAGAACTGATTACTAATCTTGCTCCAGTCCATTCTTCTCTGAACTTGAGGCTTGTTATCCAGCTATTCATTTGCCATGTTTTGTTCGGTGTTTCCTGGGCAAGACAAAATGGCAAAACAGAACTCCATATTCTTCCACAAACCTCTGCCTCCCTATTTGCTATCTACCTAGAGGTCATTCTTGGTTGCTCTCTGTCCCTCACCACCTTTGTCCTAACATCCCATCCACCAGCAAGCCCATCAGCTCTGAGATCACTTCTCTACCACTACCATCTCCTGCCTAGACTACTGCAACAGCCCCCTTCTTCCACTGCTGCCATCTGACATCAGCTAAGTCCCTTGACTGCCAAAAACCCTCTCCTGGCCTTCTTGCCTGTGGTGCCAACGGAATCCAGTCTCCAGGACAACTGTTAATATAAGGCCCAGCACCACCTGGCTCTGCCTATTTCTCCATCACCTTGTTCACCAGACCTCTTCCCCACTGTCTTCTGTCATTTCCTGAACATTCCAAACTCTTGTAAACCTCAACTTTACCACTTGCTGTTCCCTCTATCTGAGTGCTCTTGGCTGGCACCTTGTTCTTCAGATTTCAGCTTAAATAACATCTCAGAGGGCATCTATGAATATTCTCTCTAGAGTGGTACACGCTCCTCCCTCCAATAAGCATAAGCAACAACTTTCAAGCTAGCAGACAGAATAAACGGGGCCAGATAAGTAAAAGAATCCACCACTTGTTGGCTGGCCTCTTTACTGAGGACCCATGAATTCTCGTCTATCACTGAGGATTAGCCGAGGAAAAAGGAGAGTTGAGAAGTCACGGAAAATATGCCTTAGATTTGCCTCACCCAGCCAATTCAGAAAGAAACTTACTTCCAATTTACACTTTTCAAAACTAAAAATTTAGGAAAATAGGACAGGGAGGTCAGGTAGGAAGGGGGTCCACAATCTGACCAGACTTGGTCCAAGCTGCCAAAGTTTGCGCTAGGGAAATCTGAGGGAGATCCCTGCTGCCTCCCAGCCTGGAACCAGTTGCACTTTCCGCCCCTTCTCCTCCCATGTCCTTTAGTGGTCCCTTGTCCTCTCTCCAAACTTCAACTTCAAAATCTACTCTGGATTACTTTCATCTGGGCTCAGGCAGCCCTTCCAGTTATTATACTGATGACTTTCAAAACTCTTTCAGTCTTGGCAGCAGCAGGGTACTAGTGAATAATACAAAACTGAGTATGTCATTTTCCCTGCCTTAGAGCCTAAAGACTCCCAATTAGACCACTAAAGATAAACGTAAACCAAAAACTCAAAGGCAATCATACATGCCACATGACGAGTGGTATAAACAAATTATTGTAGGGATCACTCTCCATTCCAATTGTCAAGGATGGACAGGTGGCTCTGAAGCAGGGCATTACAGGGTAACATAGGTAAGAGGGATCACTGAGGTTATGAGTAATATTAGAGATCAGCCAGCCTCATACCTTTTTAATACATTAACTCTAAAATGCCAGCAAGTTGGAGTATTACACCATTGATTTAATAACTCTGTAGGCTGAGGATGAGGAACCAGTTGACAAGTTCCTTCTGACATTCTAGAAAACATGATTTGTATAGGAAAGACTGTAAAAGTTTATTAAAATGCTCATGTTTTGAGGGGTAGTTTATGGAAAATGTTTGCCTTATTTTCTAGTTTTTCTATAATGAGCCACGTAAGGGTTTTATAATATAAAAGAACAAATTCCTTTTGAAACATTATTAGAGCAGCACAATCTATTACTGGTGGATAGCAGCCCAATAACATCCCCTTTTCACCCATAGGTACTTTGTGCTATTTATGTGATCATTGTGTTAAACCCCTAAAACTCAGGCAGTACATGCTCATGATTCCAAGTTTCTTTTTTTTTTTTGAGACAGAGCCTCACTTTGTTGCCCAGGCTAGAGTGAGTGCCGTGGTGTCAGCCTAGCTCACAGCAACCTCAAACTCCTGGGCTCAAGCAATCCTTCTGCCTCAGCCTCCCAAGTAGCTGGGACTACAGCACGCACCACCATGCCCGGCTAATTTTTTCTATATACATTAGTTGGCCAATTAATTTCTTTCTATTTATAGTAGAGACGGGGGTCTCGCTATTGCTCAGGCTGGTTTTGAACTCCTGACCTCAAGCAATCTGCCCGCCTCGGCCTCCCGGAGTGGTAGGATTACAGGCATGAGCCACCCCGCCCAGCTGATTCCAAGTTTCTTTAAGGGGAATTCTCAGCTGGAACCCATTCTGCTAAGTGAAGTATCTCAAGAATGGAAAAACAAGCACCACATGTACTCACCAGCAAATTGGTATTAACGGATCAACACCTAGGTGGACATATAGGAAAAACATTTATCCGGTGTTGGGCAGGTGGGAGGGGGGAGGGGATGGGTATATACAAACACAATGAGTGAGATGTGCAACGTTTGGGGGATGGTCACGCTTGAAGCTCTGACTCGAGGGGGGGAGGGAGGGTGTAACTTTAACATTTGTACCCCCATAATATGCTGAAATTAAAAAAAAAAGAAAGAAAAAAACGGAGGGGGGATTCTCTGGCACCAGTGGCCTTTAGCAGTGATGTGCCTCCAGCACATCTACCATCTAAACATAACCACCCCTCACCCCAGGTGACCAGCTCCCTCTCACATTCTTAACTACTGCCCCGGGCCCCACCACCCATCTGTACATTTCAGCTTTTGGCACTACACATCCTCACCACAGTTGCCTTTGTGTGTGACTAAAATGCCTGTACTTCCTTTACCAGTATGTCTTATGGGAAAACAGATTTTGACACACATATTCTTCGCTTCAAAAATATCAAGGAACCTTTATCCTCAGTGTTTCCCAGGCTGGAGCCACTGAACTAATGGCAAAGTGCTTGAGCAATTTTCAAAACACCAAACAGAAATCAGCAATGAGCTGTACAGACTTAAAACAGCACAGATTCAATATTAACTCACTGCAGTAAGACTGTTTACACCGTAATGACTGGATAGTCTAAGTAGCAGTAGCCCCAAAGGCATGAGCATGCAGCGGTGGGGAGGTCATCAGGCACTGGGATACAGAGGTGTGTGCATTTGGGGAGGAAGGAGAATGCCCCAAAGCAAAGCCAAGGAGACACTGCAGAACTACCTGTACATGCTGCATCACAGATGCAAGCTCTCTGCACCACACTCTTCCTCAGTTCAGTGTTCTTTCAATCTAGGGGGCAATTTCTGCCACTCTCACCAGTCTCCTGTGCTTCATCCTAAACCTGGCAAACAAAGTGAGCAGTATACACATGCCATCAGTTTGGAAGGTCACAGCACATTAAAAGCCCATGACTGGATAAGGCCTGAGATTTTGTTCCAGCTCTGCCACCATGGGTAGCTGGGGCACTCTGGACCTCACTTGGCCTCAGTGGAACTCATTTATTTTTCTGAAAAACGAGTGGCATTCCTCAGGGACTCCACGGAAGGGGCAAGGGTGGGATCTGTGAGGGACAGAGAGGGTAGGGTTCTGAGGCCCCTACTCTGCCTGAACCAGATCTACCCAAATACTTTACATACTACTCAATGTATGAGGCTAAAATGCCATCTAAACGAAGCCTTCTAAAGCAAAGTTGGAACTTTTGGAAATCATCTAAGCCAATCTCACCTACAGGTTTAACCATCCAAGGAGCAACTTAACGTTTATTTATATTAACATTTACAAAGCAAATTCTAAGTGTTGGACATTTTAAATATCTTATTAACCCTCATATCAATTCTAGGATATGGGTATTATTTCTATGTTTACAGTTGGGAAACTAAGGCTCAGAAAAATGACTTATCCAGTCACAAATGGAAGTGTGAGGATTTGAACCCAGTGATTTATGTCTCCTTTCTTCTATAACTCTGCCTGCCTTTTTTCTTTTTGAGTCTCACTTTAGTTGCCTGGACTAGAGTGCAGTGGCGTCAGCTTAGCTCACAGCAACCTCAAACTCCTGGGCTCAAGTGATCCTCCTGCCTCAGTGTCCCCAGTAGCTGGGGCTACAGGCATGTATCACCGTGGCCGGCTAATATATATGTATGTGTGTGTATGTATGTTTCCTTGCCAATTAATTTCTATTTATAGTAGAGATGGGATCTCGCTATTGCTCAGGCTGGTTTTGAACTCCTGACCTTGAGCAATCCACCCGCCTCAGCCTCCCAGAGTGCTAGGGTTACAGGCATGAGTCACCGTGCCTGGCCTCTGCCTGCCTTTTCAACCATATTAACCCCACCTCTTGAACTGCTTAAACTTCCCTCTTTTTTATTTTTAAAGAGAAAGAGTCTTGCTCTGTTGCCCAGGCTGGAGTGCAGTGGCATGATCATAGTTCACTGCAGCCTCGAACTCCTGGGCTCAAACAATCCTCCAACCTCAGACTCTCACATGGTTGGGACTACAGGCACGCACCACCAGGCCTGGCTACTTTTTTTCTTTTTTTAATCCCCAGTAGCTGGTATTATAGAAACAAGCCATCGCATCCAGCTTCCCCACATCATTTTAGAAACTAAAGCTAAGGAGTGAAAAGTGCTTCCTGCCAAAACTAGTTGCTACCTACTTCCCTCATTCAGACCTAGAAACTAATGGGGAGGAAAGTGAAGGTGTGGGACACAGGGCACAAGAGCTTCCTCTCAAGCATGCTGTTTCCCACTAACTAAATCACCATCACTCCTTTAATCCACACCTCTTAGGTTTTCCAGATCTTCCACGGTTTCTTCTCTTCTCCCTCCTTTACCTTCTCCAAAAGTCTACATTCCCATGCAGACTAAATCAAAGGCTCAGTTCTTTCAATCAAGTTCTGATCAGTGGCAGGTGGACATGAGTTTCCTCCTCAGCTCTTCCATCATTTGTGCCTCCAAAGAGTCCTGTGACAAATGCCCTAATGTAGATACCCACACCCTTTCCCGCCCCAACTCCACATACACACAACTCCAAACCCTGGATCCCCTGCTGAAAGTAAACACTTGGCAGTGTATTCCTGGATGAATTCTCAGAGGCTAAAAAGAGGGTGAAGAGTAGGAAGCAGAGACTCTAGAGAAGAAGGTCAAACCAGAGAGGCACCTTCCTTGGATGCCTCAGATCCCCTCCAAGGCCTCTAAAGTACGCACAAAGCTGAGACATGAGTGATGGTTAAAAAAATTTGGGTTTTATTGTTTTTGCTAAACAATACTAAAAAAAAATTTCATTTTGAAGGCAGGGCTTGAATTATTTAATTTTGATCCATTTATTTAATTAAAAAAAAAAGGAAGGGGAAAGAGATCATGGCCAAAAAAATAGTTAACCCCCACCCCACCCCCAAAGCTCTAGCCAGTCATATGAGCATCACCCATATCCCACTCGGTGCCTGATAATCAGATGGTGGCATACTCTGCCCCATGAGTCCACCTGAAGGCACAGGGGCAATGGACGCCAGTTTTAGCTCTCAGCAGGTTAGTCAAACCAGACAAACTGGTGGGCTAAAGTCCAGAAATTCTTTCTAGGTTTTCTGCCCATTGGCTGAGCAAATACAAACTGTCAAAAGCTTGTAAAATTAAAGGGGGGTAGAGGTGAGGCATAAGAGCAGGAAGATGGCAAGGGAAGAGAAACTGTAGGTTACCCAAGCTTTTTCCTGGGCTAGTAGCTCTGGATACAGATCTCAAGAGAAGTCAGGGTAGATGGACTCCAGCTTTCTTATAAAAGAAAACCATCCCTCAAGGAGGAGTAGCTGAGATGTGCCATGCAAAAGAGCCCTTCCCACAGAGGCACAGGAGAAAGGGCAGCTGACTCTCCCATTTGGAGAGAATGGTAAGGAGGTTCTTCTAGTACCATAAAGTAAGACAAAAGGCAGAGGGAGAATCCTGAGGTTTGGGCCAAATGTGAGACTAATACACATCAAAGACTAAAAAAGCCATCAGGAACCCTCCAAGCCAAATCCCATCTGCATACACTGGCTCTACGAAGTGCTGCAGGAGATTTGTACTATGAACTCAAGTTAGTTGCTTGGCTATGGGTGGTGGGGAGGGCAATACATTTTTATTTTCAGAGGGATGAGGTGGGAAGAGTGGCCATGATCTAGTAAAAAGAGACCTGCAAGAAGCAGAAAATATTTAGAGAACATTTTAATATATATTTTCATATATATATTTAAAGTTAAGAAAAATAAAACTAATTCAAGCCATGCCCTGTGCAAAAAAAGAAAAAAAAAAAAAGAAAAGAAAAACAAAAGAAAAAATTAAAGTGAGACCTCTGTCTGCTGCTCTGGTCTCAACTTAAGAATCACAGTCAGCTTGTTACTTTTATTTTGGAAGAAAAGATGTAAAAGTTTCTTTCAATCACTCAGAAGGCAAGTGTAGCCACTTATAAAAACAGAATGGCAGGAACAGACTAGGAAAAGGAAAGTCAGAAGTAAAAGGGCAGAGCGGGAAAGAAATTTTCAAAAATAAAATTAACAAGGTGACTGTTCCAGAAGGGGGCTGTGAAAAGGACATGGTGGACCGAAGTCTGTTAGTCAAGTAATGATTCAACTTTTAAATTATTCTCTTGTTCTTTTTTGTTGGGTGTTTTGTTTGTTCAAGTCTAAGATTTGGAAATGCTGACCCTTTGTTAACAAGAGCCAACAGGACATATAGGATCCCTTCCCTCCCCCGGCCTGCCTCCGCTGAAGCCACCACCAGCGCCGCCTTGGCTGGATGCTGGAAGAGTCCTTCATGTGTATGGACTCAGGATGACAGGGTAGCCTCCTTCTGTGGTTGCTGGGCTTGTGAACGTTGCAGTATCTTTTGGCTTTCCACGTCTCTAAAATGTTTTTCAACCTGGGAGAGATCAGGCAACCAAGGTCAGAAACGGACACAGGGAAGCAGGGTTTCCCAAACGATCCAGCCTAGGCTTCAACAGCCCTGTCACCCTATCCAGATGCCCTCGCCCTTGCTATTCCCAACCACAGGCAGGCGAGGCCCTCTTGTTTCAGCCACATTTTCTGCAGCTTCCACTAAGACTGGTTAAAAGTTGAATCTACAAACTAAAATATAAAATGAGGGGAGATCAAAATGACCCAAACTACTTCTCCCTTCTTTATACAAGTACAGAATGCACAGCTGGTGAGGAATTACTCTTTTTTTTTTTGAGACAGAGTCTCAACTTTGTTGCCTGGGCTAGAGTGAGTGCCGTGGTGTCAGCCTAGCTCACAGCAACCTCAAACTCCTGGGCTCAAGCAATCCTGCCGCCTCAGCCTCCCGAGTAGCTGGGACTACAGGCATGTGCCACCATGCCAGGCTAATTTCTTCTATATATATTAGTTGGCCAATTAAATTCTTTCTATTTATAGTAGAGACGGGGTCTTGCTCTTGCTCAGGCTGGTTTCAAACTCCTGACCACGAGCAATCCGCCCGCCTCAGCCTCCCAGAGTGCTAGGATTACAGGCGTGAGCCACCGCGCCCAGCTGGGAATTACTCTTATACTTTTCACATCTACAATGTTGGTCGCTCAATATCCTTAAGAGAAAAAAAAAGGGAGTGTTTTTTTTTTTAAGTTTGTTTTCACAAATGCTATACCTCAATCTAGTAAGTCAGGTGACATGAGAGACACCAATAGCAACTGGTTTATACCAACCAGCCCTTACTAGAAGGGCACCTGCAGCTGAGAAGCAGCCAGCCTGGGATGAGAGGAATTGTTCAGGCCCCAAACCATAGAATGGTCTGGCTAATTCCAGAAAGCCATATGGCAAAAGACACAGGATCAGCCACTCACTTTACTCCACATCGCCCACTGGATCCATCCCCACGAGTGTCCAAGCCACAGCTGCAGAGCCCCAGTGCAGGGAAGGCAGGGAGGCCAGGCAAGGGTGCTAGAGGTGGCAGGGATTGTAGCACAATGCCCTGCTCTGATGCTGGAGGAGGGTGAAGGTCAAAGAACCATCTCTCCCCTACAGTTTCCCAGCTCCTTTACTTACTATTTTGCGTACATGGCTCAGTGCACTCCCCTCTTTGCCTTTACAGTTGTCCACTTGATATGGGGGTGTAATAACAACTTCTTCCATGACTACGATGTTTTTTTCTTGCCATTTACAGTCTTTAATGCTGGAAGGAAAAGAGAACAGGTGAAATGTTACCTCTTGGGGGCACCTTGCAACTCTTGCCTGTTGAATAAATTACTCCAGAAGACTGACCCCAAGTTCCCAGCTCACCACTCAGCCAACAACTAGATGCCACAGCCCAAGAGAGGAGTTGCCAAGAAACACTGCCTGGGCACCACTGGCTAGGAAAGCAATGAAACTCATGCACATTATTCTGAAAAGAGCCCAGAACTGTTATTCTGAAGCATCGGGCACCTGGAGAACCACAAAAAATTTGATAGTAGCCCCAGAAGTGCAAATTAAATTCAGTTACAAATAGACAACTAGGCTCAGGCCACTAGATTCAACTTAGATAACAGCCCAAGGCAGAGGCTGGCAAACTTTTTCTATCAAGGGTCACTTAGTAAATATTTTAGGCTTTGCAGGCCATATGGTCTGTGTCACAACTACTGAACTCTGCCACAGGAGTGTAAAAGCAGCCACAGACAATACATAAACAAAAAGATTTTGCCCGCTAGAGTAGTTTGCCAACCCTTGGCCTAGGGAGAAATACCACCTTTACAAAGCCAAGAAAACAAACTATACATCTTACTGTGATCTGTACTCTGGCCCCTATCACCTACAATGGGAGCAGTTCCTCAAACCTGCCCCTCTAAATTGTCAGACAGCTGGGCACTTGCCAGACTGGGAAACACATTCCAGTTCACACTTGGGGAACCCCAGGGCAGTTGATGCTACTAAGAGATTCCTTTGCATACCTGTAAATGTTCAGATAGTCACACCATGGCCTCAAACAGTTCTGATGCCAGCTGCCATCTGTGCACCAGACCCTGGTTAAATAGGGTAACAGAAGGCAGCGGGGGGGCAAGGGGTGTCAAATGTTCCAGTTTTTCAGCAGCTAGGGAAGCTAGTGGAGAGTCAAATGACTTCTGCTGTGACAAAATGCCTTTTAGGAGGTGGTAAGAGGTGGCCCTTCTGCTCTCCCTAACTCCCTGTGTTCATCTCAACCTACAATTGGGAAAACTGACATAACTTTCCCTTTCTAAAAACTGTATCAGCTTTTAGAGAAATGTACAACAGTAACAAAATAATAGAAGAGAAAGACAACACTAGTTCTAAGTTATGGGCTACTAGGTCTGGAAAGGACTCTTAAGGATAATGTAATCCAAAACCAATCCAAAACTTGTCTTCAGACAAGAAACTGACGCCCAGAGAAGACGACTTGTCTGTGATTATACTATTCTTCTGTGTGGAAAGGTGGCAACAAGCACCCACAGCTCTGGATGCTGGCATATTGCCAATACTCTACCCACTTCCCTAAGGGACTTTCAGGAAGACCACCATCCGAAAGTCTGCCACCAGACAGCAGAGCCAAATAGCATCACCCCTCTGCCAGGGACCCTTTGCTCCCCCGACTCACGTCTTGTGAATGGTCTGGAAGAGCTGCTGGCCCTCTAGGGAGACACCAGCGCTGATTGCATAGGCCTGGCTCAGCTTCTCCTCTTTCTCTGTTCGTGCTTTGCTGGCAAGCTAGGGTGGGAGAGAGGAAAGAGACTCAGAAAAGCATTCATCTTCATTCTTCCCAACAGGCAGTACCTAAGCTGAGGAAAGGAGACCAGGAAAGACTGGTTTGGAGGACAGATTCCGTTTCTCAGAGATGAAAAGTGAAACAAACCAAACAATCCACAACATACCTGAACAGTTACTATTTCTAGCAAACTCTCCTTCCTTCCAAAATTTACTGAGTGCCTACCATGTGCCAGACACTCACTATGCTAGAGATACAGCCTGAAGAGGAGTGGGGGAAACAGACCATATACAAGTAAACAAAAGCATCAACAAGATAATTTCTGACTGTGGTAAGTGCTAAGAAGAAAATAAAGCAGGGTAACATTATAGAGTGTGACTGGGGGCTATGTGATATGATGGGAAGTGATGATCAGAGACAAAAGGTGATGCATCCATTTCTATTTCAAGGAGAAAATTTAAGAATTTTTATCAGCTACTGTGCTAGAGCCTCAGGTTTAAAAATTAATGTATACCAAACCTTCACAGACCACAATTTGGAGCTCTAAAGACTCTATTTTCCCAGCACCATTATCTATGGAGAGCCAGGACTCAAGTAAACCTAATCTTGGATATCGTTCATCTTTACCTGAGCTGAAGGCAACCCTGTCCTGCTCTTTAGGAAAAGGAATGGGCTGAATTCTACCTCGTGTGTGTTCCTTCTCTGCCCTCTGGTGGAATAATCACAAACTTATCAAAAGAAAATCTAGTAAAATCTGGTAGTCTACTAAAATCTAGTCAATTCCACCCAACAGTAGGTACCCTCTACCCCTTAATGCGTATGGACCCTCCAGCACATTTCTGGTCCCCACCCCACATTACTGGTTGCTAGAGACTCCAGAAGTAGAAATTTGCTTGCGTTTAAGACAAAATAAATATGCTGGACAAGGTGGTTAAAACAAATGAAAGGCAAATAATGCACCTAAAAGTCAAACAGATGATTTGGAGATTTTTCAGATCCATGAACATAAGCAGCCATGTATAATGATGCTGCAGTACACTAAAGGCACATGCGCAAACACACATGGAGTACACAGTTTGTCCCCAAACATCGGCTCCTTAAATACAAACAGGGATTATTCCTCCAGCAATGTTCGTTCCAAAAGTACCTAGGATGCTTGGAATCTTTAAACATTTATATGCTGGTTTTATAGTGACCTCTCAAACCATAAACCGAGCATAGTTTTATAGAGGGGAAAAAGTAAAAGTGTCTAATTTTTTGTTGGTAAAATGAATCACTTTACTAAAGCTTAGGTTTGACTATGAAGAAGAGAAAAGAGGGCCTTCAATCGACTTAGGGGAAGCTTAGTCGTCTCATCTCTGCTTAAGTTTCAAAGATCATCTGAGGAAGGAGGAGGGGATGTGAACGTAGAAGGGCTACCTCATAGGTGTGGTCATTTCACCCTCCACAGGCAAGAGAGGGAAGAAAAGTGAAACTCTGCAGCGACCTGAAGCCAGAGCTCCTTTCTCACATGGTCTCCAAGACATGGGCAAATACAGCAGCGACATATAAATAATCTTTTAACCATGGCTGCCACCCTGGCCCCACCAGGCTACAACACTGCAAATAATGTACAGGACTGACAGCACTCAGAGCAGTGGCAATTCCAACTGTGACAGGGAAGCCTCATGGCATGACAGCACTCAGTTTCTAGTGAAAGAGAACTCTGATGGTGTATCTTAAGCAGCAACAAGTAACACTTACTCAGGCACCAAGAAAACCCTGGTAATAAGGAGTTTCCTTAAGTCTCACATTCCAAACAACCCCTTAGAAAATCTGAAGTCCTTAAAGAAAAAGAAAAACTGGAGGGTAGCAGAGCTCCTGGGAAGCAGCTAGTGGTCAGGCAGGCATTAACCTCATGAGCAGGCAGGAGAATCTCACTTTGAAGTCTCAATCCCTTTTAAAAGTGTTTATCCCTGAAAACCAAAATCATCTCCCAATGTTGAGTCAAAGCTGCTTCTATAAAGCTGTGTTGACTAGATAGTCTGAGCCCTCAAAGAGTAAAATGTCCTTGTCACCTACATAGTGGCTTAAAAATATAACATCAACCCATTTAGTAAGAGAGGAGCTGGCTCAGAAAACCAGACATCTATGTAGACTGTTTAAGAATGAAACTGATAAATTAAGCTAGAGGAGGGGGAAAAAAAGCTGGGAGAAGAGGCACTTTTGAATTTTTGCCAAAAGCAGAATAAAATGGTATAAATCTCAGCCAGAAGTGATTATTTAGTTTAGACAGTCTGAGTAACAATGACGCACTGATTATAGAACAATGATTTCCAAATGTATACCCGCTTGCCCCCCCCCATACCAACTGTGAAATCTCTAAAAGCTCTGAAAGCAAAGGAGAATGGACTAGATTCTCCATTTTAACTTTAATGCAAACAGATCCCAAATGCTGAATGACGTAAAGGAGACTTGTAAAAGTCAGCAGAAATGAGTGCAAGGGGACTGTATGTATGTCTTTCAATTTGCCCCCAGTACCCTCAATCTGCAGTTTTGCTTTAGGGATCTGGACTCACTGTAAACCCTGAAACCTTCATCTGTCAGTTTATGGGCCGTATTTTCACGGCATGCTTCAACCTGATATTCAGCTACAGGGATCTGCTTTTACCAGGAAGTTGTACAGATAGGGTAAATTTCTCCTACAGAGAAGATCAATTAAGCATGGGGCAGACTGCTCTCACAAAAAAGAATCTGTGTTTCCTTTCCAAAAATTGGGATCAAAAGGGGAGGAAGATTAACTTGTCTTTTGGGGGCATGAAAATTCATGCAGAATGTGGACAAGCCTTCTTTTGTAAAGCAAATGATTATCACTCTACCCTCAATTTAGCTGTTGTACAAATCTACATTTCCACATATTTTTGTAAATGACTGTATACCTATAAATGGTTCAATTATTCTAAGTTAGTAAGTTTAAGGGTTACTGTCAAACCACCAGAGGGAATCAACAAAAGCTGCCCTCAGTTGAGAAGATGCAGGGTGTGCCTTTTAAGGTTGGGAGTGTCATCAGGATTGCAATTTTTAAAAATTCAATGACTACCCCCCATACTATACGCATTTTAAACTCCAACATGATAGCTGCTGGCCTCACTATCACTCACACCTGAAGCACTAACTGGTTAGCATCCTAAAGAATAAAGTTTAAGAACACACTGGCTTGAGGGTAATCACCCTGTGGTTCTCCCCATGTACACATCAATGATAAATTTCTATGCCTTTTCTCCAAAAAAGAAAAAAGAACATACTGAGTTCAGCCAAACCTACAAATAATCTGTTACTAATGTGCACGTGGCTTAACTAAAATGACTGCACATAACAATCTGCAGTTACCTGCCTTTCCTTTCACTCTGTACAATTTCCAGTGAACACAAAGTCATTCCTTGTATACTAACCAGGGCTTCCTGCTGTGCCCATTTTACATATAGCACCTTCATGTGGGCAAAGGAGAAAAGTGTATGAACTTGATACCAAAGCACATCAATATTAAAAGGCTTCTAATCATGCCTGCTACTGGGTAACCCTTGAGTGATTGATTTAATGAACACGAAGGGCACATATTTCTTCTGCTCTCAGTGACACGGAAGGGAAGAGGAAAAAGCCACAACAACAAAATCCAAGCAATATGCACTTCATCTTGTTATTTAGACACCAGCTGGGCCATCTTGTTTCCACACACCCAGACCAGGAAGGCACAGGTGCGGTGGGGAATCCAGAGGGATTCCTACTACAAGTATTTAACAGGCTGAGACAGCTGATACAAAAAGGGAAGCAGAGAATCCAGAGAGGAACCTGCTGGGTGTGACCTACTGACTCCAATGAGCCACTGTCAGTTTGTCTTCCCTGTGCATTTGGGTCTTCCAACCAGCTGCCCTCACAGAGGGGTTAGGAAGCACAGCAACTGCTGCCAACAACTGCTGGTGATGCCTGAAACCTGGTGAAGGCCAAGGCATGGCAGAACAGAGCAGCCAACAACTATCATCCTAAGGGCCCTTGTTTGCTCCTTCTGTTTCAAATCTGGGGCAAGCTCTTGGAAAGCCCTCATTCTTAGCTAGCAACAAACAAGTTCTCAAAAGTATTTCTTCCAAGTATCAATACCCCAAGTTTTCCTGCTCCCTAGCTGAAAGCTCCTGAGCATTTCTAATAAAATACTGTTTCTTACAACTTGGACAGTTACAAACTCAAAAAATACAGTACCCAACTTAAAGTTGTAGTCTAGAATACCTAACAAACAATGAATCAAAACATTGCATCAGGCTGGGTTTACTGGCTCATGCCTATAATCCCAGCATTTTGGGAGGCTGAGGCAGGAGGATTGCTTCAGCACAGAAGCTAGAGATCAACCTGGGCAACAAGGTAAGACCTCACCTCTACAAAAAAAAATTTTTTTAATTAGCAGGGAAGGGTAGCACATGCCTGTAGTCCCAGTTACTCAGGAGGCTGAGGCAGAAGAATCACTTAAGCCCATGAGTTCCAAGGTGCAATGAGCTATGATGACACCACCACTACACTCCAGCCTGGGCAACAGAACAAGATCGTATCTCAAAAAAAACTCCAAATCTCAGATCAGATATGCTTCTAAAAGAAAAAAACAAAAACAGGCCGGGCGCGGTGGCTCAAGCCTGTAATCCTAGCTCTCTGGGAGGCCGAGGTGGGCGGATCGTTTGAGCTCAGGAGTTCGAGACCAGCCTGAGCAAGAGCGAGACCCCATCTCTACTATAAATACAAAGAAATTAATTGGCCAACTAATATATATATTAAAAAATAGCCGGGCATGGTGGCACATGCCTGTAGTCCCAGCTACTTGGGAGGCTGAGGCAGCAGGATTGCTTGAGCCCAGGAGTTTGAGGTTGCTGTGAGCTAGGCTGACGCCATGGCACTCACTCTAGCCTGGGCAATAAAGTGAGACTCTGTCTCAAAAAAAAAAACAAAGAACCAAAACACACGCATACACAAAAACCCCACATTGAATCGGATAGGGGAATGGTAGAGCCAAAGATGCCTGGCAGTGAACACTACAATTCTAAGAGCCAACTTTTTTGGCTGAGTGACAGCTTTACACCATGCTCCTACCACAGGCACCAAGCCATACAATTTACAAATATTAAAGCGTTTAATCCTCACAACAATCCTATGAAACAGGTAATGAAAACACTCACTTGATAGATGGAGAAACTAAGGCACAGCTATTAAGAAATTTGCCTAAGTTTACCAAGCAACAAGTGGTAAAGTCTGGCTGTGAACCCAGGCAGTCTGAATGCCAGAATGTGTGTTCTTAACCAGTGTACTATACTTAAATAGTTCCACTTAAAAGAAATAGGTCTATGCCTGACAAAGACAAGATGGTCATAAAAAAGAAAGTTTAAAAAGAACTCTAAATTATTGTTGAAAATAGTTACAAATTTGAATACAAAAGAAAAAATATTTTAAAAATGGAAAATATTGTAAGACTCAGTTACCACCTTTTTAACATCAGCACATTCTGGCATTTACACCAATGTCCCCAGCAAAGAACACAATTGTCTGCCTTTTTAATGAAGGGCATCTCTTCCAAAAAGGGCTCTAGTCTCACCCTAAACCTCAAGAACATCCTTTGTGTCTTTTGTTAAGGGTAATTCACAGGATACCTCAAAAAGAACAGATCCTGTGTGAGAAAGCATCTCAGGCCACCAAGGATAGGGATATTCCCTGATCTATCATTTTCTGATGTTCCAAGACTAGACTCCCACATTTGAACGCTAAAGTATGTTACATGCTTAGTTATGATGAAAAACACTCTGCAAATCCAAGAAGCCACATATTCACCTCAATCTCCAGGTTTCTACAGGATACTGGTAAAAAAAAAAAAAAAAAAAATCATATTGCTACCACATAATACAGAACCAATTCAAGTCCCAGTCAATACACATTATAGGCAACGTTTTATCTTCAATCTAGTTTAAAATAAAAACTTGATATCCGCAAAGTCAGCCTGGGCACAGTGGCTCATGCCTGTAGTCCCAGCTACTCAGGAGGCTAAGGCAAGAGGATCACTTAAGCTCAGGAGTTCAAGGCTAAACTATGATCAAGCCACTGCACTCTAGCCTGAATGACATATAGACCCTGTCTCTAAAAAACAGAAAAAAAAAGTCAATAGTTTCTGTTATTTGTAATTATGTCAAAAAACACTATTCATAGCTGTAACAGACAACTAAACCTCCTGGACACAAACAGAATAATTTCCTAGTCCTTAGACCCTGAAACCAGTACTTGTTGTCAAAACTACCATGTGGCCCTGCCAGGGAAAACTGGCTGGAATGTAAGCTGAAATTTGACCTCAACAACTTATCTCTGAGAGAGCACACTCAAATTAGTCTCAAATTAGCCATCTCACAGCATGGTCGAGAGGATTAAGGTAGACAAAAAAAGCATTAAGCGAGCTGTAAAACACTGTACAAATATTAGTTACTATTCTTATAATAACATTATTATTATTAGCAGAGAAGGTGGCTTGTGGGTCATTTCAGAAAAATCCATATCCAGTAACCTAACCTTCCTCTAACTACCGAGCTCATGTTGCTTTTACTTTTTAAAGATAAATTTTATTTTATATATGTAGGGTATACAACATGTTATGATACATATTGATAGTAAAATGGTTACGGTGAGGTAAATTAATATAGCCAACATCTCACATTGTTACCCACCTTCTATAAGAGCGAGCTGGTAGAGAGGCCATAAATCCTAAAGACATTATCTTCCAAAAAATAACTGGAAAAATAGATTGGAAAATACTTTTAACTTTACCATCCAAAATGGGAGGCTCCACTTGTGGAATAAAAGAGCTGATTTTGTTCAGTGATAGAGCCATGCGCTGTTGTTTTCTGAGCTCTGAAGAGAGTAGAGAAAGCAAAGTAGAATGGAAGAGCCACCTCCTTATGCCCCAAAACAGACTCCAGCTCAAACCCCTTCCTACCACTCACAAGCTACACAAACCTGAGCATGAGATATATAACCTCTCCTGAGACTCAGCCTACTCATCTGCACACTGGGGTAATGCATATTAATTAGCTTGATGTAGCCATTCCACAATGTACACATACATCAAAACACCAGCATGTATATCATAAATATATAAAATTTTTATTATCAAATGCAAAGTAAAGTGGCACATGAGATAAATTTTATTATATATAAGGTATTATATATATATATTATATATAACATGCTCTGAAAAATAAACAAATACTGGCCCTTAATAACTCTTTCCTCCCTTCAGAGAACCACCTCCAGTTCAGCTTAGTGACACAAAAGCAAGCTTCTAAATTGCAGAAACAGACTAACTGAGCACTCCCAAACCAGCTTGATTTCATGTAACTTTTTTCTTTAATGCCATTTATTCAAACTCCTCCTCCACTGTCACATCTGAGAAGATTTCCCTAAAATGCTCACTACTCTATGCCAAGGGTTGGCAAGCTACAGCCTGTGGGCCAAATTCGGCCAACTGCCTGTTTTAGTCAAGTTTTACTAGAACACAGCTATGCCCATTTATTTACATATTGTCTATGGCTGGTTTGCTACAAAGGCAAAGTTGAGTAGTCATGACAAAGACCATATGGCCCACAAAGCCCCCCCAAAATTAATTTATTTTTTTGAGACAGAGTCTCACTCTGTTGCCCGGGCTAGAGTGCCGTGGCATCAGCTCATAACAACCTGAAACTCCTGGGCTCAAGCAATCCTGCTGCCTCAGCCTCCCAAGTAGCTGGGACTACAGGCATGCGCCACCATGCCCAGCTAATTTTTTCTATATATATTTTTATTTAGCCAATTAATTTCTTTCTATTTTTAGTAGAGACGGGGTCTCGATCTTGTTCAGGCTGGTTTTGAACTCCTGACCTTGAGCAATCTGCCTGCCTTAGCCTCCTAGAGTGCTAGAATTACAGGTGTGAGCCACCATGCCCAGCCTTTTTTTTTTTTTTTTTTTTTTTAAGACAGAGTCTCCCTCTCTTGCCCAGCTAGAGTACCATGTGCCCAGCTAGAGTACCGTGGTGTCAGCCTATCTCATAGCAACCTCAAACTCCTGGGCTCAAGAGATCCTCCTGCCTCAGTTTCCCAGGTAGTTGGGACTACAAGCACGCGCCACCATGCCCAGCTAATTTTTTTTTTTCTTCTATTTTTAGTTGTTTCGCTAATTTCTTTCTAGTTTTAGTAAAGATGGGGTCTCACTCTTGCTCAGGCTGGTCTCAAACTCCTGAGCTCAAGCAATCCTCCCACCTTGGCCTCCCAGAGTGCTAGGATTGCAGGCGTGAGCCACCGCCCGGGCCCCAAAAAGATTTATTATTTGGCCCTTTACAGAAAGGTTTTGCTGCCCCCTGCCATCTGCTGTCATACCACCTTGCCCATAACTCCATTAACACTGGTCTCAACCATATTGTTATCACTGAGTTAAGTGCTATTGTCCCTCACCACTCCCAACAAATGTCAAATTCCTGAGGGCAAGGGCAGTGTCTTAATCATCTTGACTTTCCCAGCACCTAGAAGGGAAGGATCACTAGAAGACAAAAGAAGAAACAATGACTATTAGAGGTTCACAGAACTAAATGTAAAACAGTTCTCAGAGGTTAAGTGACTAACAGTGTGGTCGCTCGATTCATTAGCAGCCCTGTAAACTGTAAAAAGACTGCAGTTCTTTAAACTCCCTGTATCCTACCACACTACACTTTAGGCATAGTGTATACATCCTTTAATTTTCCAGCTCAGGTACAACCTGCTTCAATCTCCAGGGTATTTTCTGATATTTACCTAAGCTAGTCTTCAAATTCCACTGCTAGAATTTGACTGCACCACTTGTTTGCGGGTTTTGTTTTTTTTTTTGGGGGGGAGGGGCAAGCCTGTTCTCTGTGAGAAAACTGAACCAGTTAAAATACTCTCTCTCCTCTCCCTTTTTAAAGAGATGAAGTTCTATGCTCTGTCGCCCAAGCTGGAATGCAGTGGCATGATTATAGCTCACTGCAGCCTCGAACTTCTGGGCTCAAGCAATCCTCCTGCCTCAGCCTCCTAAGAAGCTAGGACTACAGGAATATCCCTCCACACCTTAATACATCAGGGTCAAGACATCGTCAAGGGTCCTGCTAACAGGCTAGGTTCATGAACACAGACCACAAAGTAGTTATCAACTAACTACCCCAGGAATTTACTCATACTTGGGTTTAACCCTCAAATCATGAGAAAGTCAAAAGGTTATGCTGAATCTCACCTGTCAAACTGGTAGAACTCAAAACAAAAACAAAGTCAGGCCGAGCATGGTGACTCACACCTGTACTCCCAGCACTTTGGGAGGCCAACACAGGAGGCTCAGTAGTTGGAGACCAGCCTGTACTGGTCTTGAGCCCAGTAACTTGAGCCCAGTAGTTGGAGACCAGCCTGTGCAGCAAAGTGAGATCCCATCTCTACAAAAAATAAAAATAGCTGGGCGTAGTGGCGTGCACCTATAGTTCTAGCTACTGGGAAGCTGATGTAGGAGGATCACTTGAGCCCAGAAGTTGGAGACTGTAGTGAGCTACAATCATATCACTGCACTCCAACCTGGGCAACAGAGTGTCTGTCTCAAAAAAAAAAAGTCAATTCTCCCCTCAGTGTGAGATCATACCTAAGGGTAAACTTCTATCAGTTTCTTTTAAAAGTGAACCTTGTGATTTTTCTAACTTCTCAGCCTTACTGAGTCCCTCCAACCCCAGATATCATTTTAATTCCATGGCAGCCAACTCTTTCTTCATTACCAGGGGCTGATAAGCTCTTTGAATCTGTTCTTCCTGGTTCCATTCTATCACTCACTGCTTGTTAGTAATAGACAAACGGGTAATAAATGGACAAAAGAGGCTGACAAATCAGTCTGTGGTCTGGGAAGGGAGGTGAATGCCTAAACTCTGTATTACCTGTGTATTTCAATTTCCCATGCTTTGTCTCTTTTCATGACGACTGCCCCTTCCTCTAATATCTCCTCCAACTCAACAAAGTGATAAGACTTACATCTCAGTCGATGCACTGGATGCATCCATCTGAACAAATGAATACATACATTGGTCTTGGCTGTGTCAACAAGTTCCTTCTTAAGAATCTCAGAGGTGGAAAGCACCTAGGTTCTATGACTGCTCTTTCTAACCGTCAGTATTCAGGCAAGTGCTCAATTAACTGTGGCACCGTGGAAATTCATGTTAATTCTGGTCACCAACAAAAGGTCTCTTAAAAACATACTTCAATTAAAAGATATTACATATTAATGGTATTCAGTACAGTTTTGATCTTCCCCTATCTTCGGCTGCCAAGTTCCAAACTCTGATTGAATGTCAGATCCAATGCTGGAGAGGACTGACGAAGTACAGCAGATCCTTGAATAATGTCATTTTGTTCAACATCATTTTGTTATAACGTTGATAAGGAAAAAGAATCAACTCCTGGCTGGGCCACTGTCTGTGTAAAGTTTGCACTTTCTCCCCATGTCTGCATGGGTTTTCTCCAGGTGCTCCAGTTTCCTCCCACATCCCAAAGATGTGCACACTGGTAAACTGGCATGTCTAAATTGTCCCAGTCTCAGGGAGTTGTGGGGTTGCGCATCAGTGCGCCCTGTGATGGAATGAATGGCTTCTTGTGTTGGTTCCTGCCTTGTGCCCTGAGCTATATATACCAGGATAGGCTCTGGCTGCCCTCAACCCTGAAGTGGAATATGCAGTTAATAAATGAATGAATGAATACAAATTATTGTAATTTGTCAAGTCTATGATAATCAGCCAGGTACAGTGTGGCTCATACCTGTAATACCAGCAGTCTGGGAGGCTAAGGCTCAAGGATCACTTGAGCCCAGGAGTGCAAGACCCTGTTTCTAGAAAATATTTAAAAATAAGCCAGGTGCAGTGACTCACACCTGTAGTCCCAGATACTCAGGAGTCTGAGGCTGGAGGACCGCTTAAGCACAGGAGTTTGAGGCTGCAGTGAGCTATGATCACACCACTGCACTCCAATCAGGGTGACAGTAAAACTGAGTCTCAAAAATAAATAAAGTTGGCCGGGCATGGTGGCTCACACTTGTAATCCTAGCACTCTGGGAGGCCAAGGTGGGCGGATGGCTCGAGGTCAGGAGTTCAAAACTAGCCTGAGTAAGACCCTGTCTCTACTAAAAATAGAAAGAAATTAATTGACCATTAAAAATATATATATACAAAAATTAGCTGGGCATGGTGGCGCACGCCTGTAGTTCCAGCTACTCAGGAGGCTGAGGCAAGATTGCTTAAGCCCAGGAGTTTGAGGTTGCTGTGAGCTAGGCTGATGCCACGGCACTCTAGCCCAGGCAACAAAGTGAGCCTCTGTCTCAAAAATAAATAAAGTATATGACAATCATACAATATGACAATCATACAAAACGATAAATGACATGGTATAAGAGCACTCAGCAAGCCTGCCATATTTATTATTTTTGAATTACATGATAGAAGGTGCTCCTTACAATTTTCACTTTGCAAATATTTATGCCTTGATTTAACCCACCACTAAAACTGCTGTCATGCAATGGTTCAACAAAAATTGGGTAATTAGGCCGGGTGCGGTGGCTCACGCCTGTAATCCTAGCATTCTGGGAGGCCGAGGCGGGCAGATTGCTCAAGGTCAGGAGTTCAAAACCAGCCTGAGCAAGAGCGAGACCCCGTCTCTACTATAAATAGAAAGAAATTAATTGGCCAGCTAATATATATACAGAAAAAATGAGCCGAGCATGGTGGCGCATGCCTGTAGTCCCAGCTACTCGGGAGGCTGAGGCAGGAGGATTGCTTGAGCCCAGGAGTTTGAGGTTGCTGTGAGCTAGGCTGACGCCACGGCACTCAATCTAGCCTGGGCAACAAAGCGAGACTCTGTCTCAAAAAAAAACAAAATTGGGTAATTATCTTGTTTTTTATTAATATTACTTAAATGCATGTATAGCTTACATTTAATATTTAATATCAGAATATGTAATATCTGGGTCTTTATTTAAAAGTTTGGTAATGTTTTTCTGACCAGAAATACGCTGTAGGAACTTATTTACATCAATTAGCTTGTGTAGAGGCGAGAGGATTGCTTGAGCTCAGGAGTTCGAGACCAGCCTGAGCAAGAACGAGACCCCGTCTCTACTAAAAATAGAAAGAAATTAGCCAAACAACTAAAAATAGAAAAAATTAGTCAGGTATGGTGGCATGTGCCTGTAGTCCCAGCTACTAGGGAGGCTGAGGCAAGAGGATTGCTTGAGCCCAGGAGTTTGAGGTTGCTGTGAGCTAGGCTGATGCCATGGCACTCACTATAGCCTGGACAACAAAGCGAGACTCTATCTCAAAAAAAAAAAAAAAGTAGAAAACTTATGGGACTTGCTGTCAAAATATAAGACCTGAGTCAAATCCCAGCTCTATCACTCACTAGCTACAGAGCTTTAAGCTCACCACTCATCCTCTCTGAGCCTTGGTTTACTCTTCTGTGAAATGGCAACTGTACCCACACTGTAAGAATTGTAGTTAGGATTAAATGTGATATCTACCTATTGCTAGTTCAGGGAATGGGACATAAAAACATTGGTTCCCACGCTACTAGCCACATAACCTGGAACAAGTCTGGTAAACCTGGTTTCTCATCCATTAAACTAAAAGAAAAAAAAAAAAAAACTAAAGATCACACATAGTGGTTGTGAGGATAAAATGAGATGTTTCAAAGCACTTTATAAATCATAAAGCACTTGACATGTCCCAAATCATCTCCTTTTTTTTTTTTTTTTTTTTTTGAGACAGAGTCTCACTTTATTGCCCAGGCTAGAGTGAGTGCCGTGGCGTCAGCCTAGCTCACAGCAACCTCAAACTCCTGGGCTCAAGCAATCCTGCTGCCTCAGCCTCCCAAGTAGCTGGGACTACAGGCATGTGCCACCATGCCCGGCTAATTTTTTCTATATATATTAGTTGGCCAATTAATTT
>VSMD01095376.1:0-33008 GCA_008750895.1 Mirza zaza
AAAAAAAAAAGCCCTCCATTGCAATTGAAATCAAAGAAGCATCACAGAGTTTTTTTTTTTTTTTATCATGGCATTCTATAATATTTGAAGGTATATATAACAGGCTTAAATTCTTCTTTAAAACTCCTACTAGCTATGAGCCTGAATTGTTAATTTTATATTGATAATCACTTTTCCCTGTCAGATTGAAGTCTGGATTCCACCTGCCAGTCATGTACAGGAAACTGAAGAAAGTCAAGTTACTGCAGGACAAGGGACCTGCAGGAGGGGAGTCCATGGGCTGGTGAGGAAGACACTGGTGTTGAACCAAGTAGGCCATAAGGTCTACAAGCAGATAGACAATGACTTAAGGTTCCCAGCTCAGTAGGAGCCCCTTCTCTCTGAGATATAGATAGGTACATACTTTTTTCTGCCCCATCGTAGTACTTGGTTTCCCAGCCACCAGGTCTAGTACAGCTATTTCCCCATTAAACAAACTTAGTCAGGATTAAGTCAAGTGTTTGCATTTTGGTTATAAATAAATCAGCCAACACTGAATTTCACCTTTGCAAACAAACCAAAAAGAGAATCATGAGATTTTGGGGCTCCGCTTCCCTCTCTCCCCTCCCTCTGAGCCTGTTTCTTTCCAACTAGAATAAAGGACTGAACTTTACCCTATCTTGACTTTCAGGAGCTACTGAGGGACAGGTGAGGCCACTTTCTGGCTGGTGTACCTTGAGGTGTTTCCAGGGTGTGGTGTTCAGGAGCAAGAGATAAAGGGATCTAGAGAATTGAAGAGGAAGACTCTTTCTGTTCCCTCACAGTAACGCTTGCCTGCTGCAGGGAGGACGGAGAATGGAGAATACCCTTTCTGGCTTGTAGCTCTCTATTGCTGCATAACAACACACCCTAAAACCTAGCAACTTGAAACAACAAATATTCATTATGTCACAGCTTCTGAGATTCGGTAATCCAGGTGTAGCCTCACTGGATGCTTCTGTCTCAAGTTGCTATGGTTTGAATGTGTCCCCTTCAAGATCCAGGTGTTGCCAATGTGATAGTAGTAAGAGCTGGGGCATTTAAAAGGTGATTAGACCAAGACGAGTCCCCCCTCGTGGATGGGAGTAGGTACCCTTATTAAAAGGGCTTGATGGGGGGAATTTGGCTTGCCTGCCCTTCTCCCTTCTGCCACGTGAGGACACAGCAAGAAGGCCCTCGCCAGACAGCAGATGCCGGCACCTTGATCAGACTTCCCAACCTCCAGAACTGTGAGAGAATAAATTTCTATTCTTTATAAATTTCCCAGTCTCAGGTATTCTTTTATAGCAGCACAAAATGGATTAAGACACAAGGTCTCTCACAAGACTGTAATTAAGGTGTCAGCTGTGGCTGTAGTCTCATCTCAAGACTCAGCTGGAGAGTGACCTGCTTCCAAGGTCACTCACGTGGTGAATGCTGTTGGCAGGATTCAGTTTCTCAAGGCTGTTGGACTAAGAGCCTCAGTTCCCTGCCATGTTGGCCTCACCATAGGGCAGCTCACACCATGACACCTGCTTCCATCAGAGCAAGAAGTGAGACAGATGGGTGGAAGCCAAAGTGGTTTGTATCCTACCTCATCCCATCTCATCTTGTATTAATCTCAGATGTGACATCCCATCTCTTTCACTATATTCTCTTCATTAGAAGTGAGTTAATAGGTTCAGTCCATCTCAAAGTGAGAGTGTTACACAAAGGCATGAAGACCAGGAGACATCTCAGTGGCTACCTGGCACACAGTTCAAGTCCCAGATTAATGCCAGATGCATGGTTATGTCACCTTCTTAGAGCCCTCTTCTCCTCCATATCCACTCTGGACAGCTCCTATCCATTCTCCAGGTCTTAGAGTAGATGCTTCCTTTGGAAAGCACCTCACCCTCCAGGACTGACTTATGCATTTCTCAAATGTCCCTCTATAACACTCTAGACTTCTCCCACATAGCCCCTACCACACTACATAATTACCCAGATACTTGTCTGACTCCTGCACCTTCTGTAAGTTCTGTGAGGGCAGCAGCCTGTCTCCCCTCTTCACTAATGTGAACCCAGCATAGAGCCAAAATGTGCTAGGCACTTGGTAAATATTAACTAAACTTATTAAATAAATCTTCTTGTAATATGGCCCTGTTATGTCCTTCTCCTGATTAAAATTCATCAGTGGCTTCTCATTACAAGGAGTAGGGATTCCAAATTCTTCTTAGAATGGCATTCAAAGCTTTCCCCAATCTAGCCCAATCCTTTCCTACTGTCACTCCCTGACACCATCAGCCTCACCAAACAATCATGTCTTCTCTGAACCTAATTCATCCCATCATGATTTCCCAATTTCCTCCGCCTGATATGTCTTTCTTCAGTGTCATATCTGGAAAATCCTGCATCCTTCAAGACTGAAGCCTTCTCCAGTTCACCCAGGTGGTCTCCAGGCTGGTATCTCTGCAACTTTTCAACAGGGCTTGTTCAGATATCTTTCTAAAGCACACCCTGTGTTGTCTTATCCTTAGCTGCTTACACAACTGTCTTCCTGACTAGACCATAAACTGCTTGAGAGTAACAACTTGGTAATGTTCACCTTCTATGACTACCACAAAGTAGCTGTGCAGCAGGTATTTGGGGAATAAAAGAATCATTGACTACTAACACTCACTCACATGTGCATGCACACACATGCACATTCACTCTAGCGATCCTTCTCTCCTCTCCCTAAGGAAGAAAGATCCTTTCTGGTTCCTGCTTCTTAAAACTAAATGCAATTGCAACTCTTTGTGACTTCAAGGATAAACTTTTTGTCCCTGAACTGAGTATTTAAAATAATAGACTTTATTGATAAAGATATTTTATATCACATTGTTCAGATGTTTTCCTTACATTAATCCCCACAGACCATAAACTTGTGCCCTGTGATTTAACAAGGTCAACTATTTGTACCACAATTTTTTTTGTATTTTTGTACAAATTTCTCAATCCCCGGAGCTATAAAGCATAAAATGCTACTCTGAAGAGCCTGGTAAGAGAAGTGGGAAGACTCACTGGGGAAACCTCTTTACTTCTGACCTGCAGAAGACATGATTGTTTCTTACAGCACCTTTGAACACGTGTCAAGAGTAACAGGATATGCAAACTATTTAACTGACAAGGGATTGATAACCAGACTATATAAGGAACTCAACTCAATAGCGAAAAAATAACAACAATAATAATAATAATATGGTTAAAAAATGGGCAAAAGATCTGAATAGACAGTTCTCAAAAGAAGACAAACAAATGACCAACAAGTGGATAAAAAAATGCTCAACATCACTGATCATCAGGGAAGTGCAAATCAAAACAACAATAAGCTATCGTCTCGCCCCAGTTAAAATGGCTATTACCAAAAAGACAGAAAAATAAGACAGATGCTGGTGAGTATGTGAAGAAAGGGGAACACTCATACACTGCTGGTAGGAATTTAAATTAGTACAACCACTATGGAAAATAGTAGGGAGGCACCTCAAAAAACTAAAAATAGAACTACTATATGATCCAGCAATCCCACTTCTGGATATTTATCCAAAATAAAGGAAATCAACATATCAAAGAGATATTTGCACTTCCATGTTTATTGCAGCACTATTCACAATAGCCAAGATATGGAATCAACATAAGTGCTCATCAACAAATGAAAGGATAAAGAAAAATGTGGTATATATACACAAGGGAATATTATTCCACTGTAAAAAGAATGAAATCTATCATTTGCTAAAACATGTGGAACTGAAGGACATGATGTTAAGTGAATTAAGCTAGGCACAGAAAGACAAATGTTGCATGTTCTCACTCATATGTTGGAGCTAAAAAAAAAATCGATCTTATGGAGGTAGTGAATAGAATGGTGGTTACCAGAGGCTGGGAGTGTAATGAGGAGGGGGTTGGTTAATGGGAACAAAAATACAGTTGGATAAAAGGAACAAGATCTAGTGTTTGGTAGCATGATATGGCAACTATAGTTTACAATTTATTGTATACTTCAAAATAACTATTAATAGAACATATTTGGAATGTTCCCAACACAAAGAAATGATAAGTGTTTGAGGTGATGGATATTCTTATTACCCAAATTGGAGCATTATACATTGTATGCTTGTATCAAAACATCACAATTCCCTGTAAGTATGTACGACTATTATGTATCCATAAAAATTAAAAATAAAAAGACTTTATATATACATATATATTAGAAAAAGGAGTAACAGGATATTCATAATGAAGCACAGGTGAAAAGAAAATGGATAATTATGACTTTAAACTTTTTGTAATTAAAAAAAATAGGACATCTAGTGTATTTCTCCTTTTGGATGTTTGAATAACCATGCTGAAGTTTTATAATATTATGCTTTCATAGTTTTGTGTCATTCCATTTTTTTTGGCTTTTTTTTATTTCATCATATTATGGGGGTACAAATGTTTAGTTTACATGTGTTGCCTTTCCCCCATCAGAGTCAGAGCTTCAAGCGTGTCCATCCCCCAAATGGTACGCATCACACTCATTATGTATGTATATACCCATCCTCTCACAATAACTCAGGAAGGGAGCCCATTTCATTGTAAATTAAATTAAGTACAGAGAAATAAGGTGATTTTCCCAAGCTCACGTAGCATGCTGATAGGTATGCTACAGGAGCTGGTGGTTGTGTGCCCAGGGTGTGGGACCAAACTATTTAGCTCAAATCTCAGTTCTACCATGAACAGTTGTGTGACTTGGGGCAATTTATTAATATTTAATGTCCATGTGCCTCAGTTTCTTTATGTGTAAATGGAAATAATAGTAATACCTATCTCATGGATTTTCATGGAGATAAATGTGTTGATAAACGGGAATTGTTAATTCCCTAATTTGATCACTTGAAAAGAAGTCTGCTAACCCATTATAACTTCACTGCTTTCTCAAAGAGCACAGGGAACTGAGAAATTCCTGGAACATTTCAATCACAAGTGAAATAACCCTGTTGGTATTCAAAGTCAGCATCAGCTAATGCAGCATTTTCAAAAGTAGGTTCAACAAGACAAACCATTTCAAAAGGTACTCCAAGGAAAAAAGAATTTGGAACACATGGTGAAAAACATTCCTCACCTTAGAGAGTCATGACTATATGTTTGCATGGTACAGGCTGGGTAAACCTGCAGTGAAACACCAGTTTTACTTTGGTCAGCACAGTACCTGTCACTGTATTTGACCATATAACATTTATTTCACAGAAATACCTATTATCCAAAGGACTAGTGTCCTGCATGCAGACAATACTGACCTAGTAGAATATTGCAGGAGAACATGGGAAGGACAGCAAGTATCTATGAACAAACCAAAAAAGATCCTTCTGGTTCTTGTTTTTCAAAGGAAGAAGGCAAAATTTCAATTCCACATAATATGGATTCTGGTCATGGTTTTTGCCTTTTAAGGCCTCTGATACTCTTTCAGAAAAATAAAATAAAATAAAATTTATAGTATACTGTTTGTACTTTACCAGATAAGGAATCTGAGACCCAGGGAGATGATTTCTGTTCTTGCGTCTTCCCATTCCCTCCTTCAGAAATGCTCTTCCTGACCTCTTTTGCATACCCTAAAAGCTGAAGCCCTGTCATGGTGCAGCTCAAACACCACCTCCCCCCATCACACTTGCCTTGATGTCCTTTACTGTCCCTCCTCTGAAATCTGATAGTATTGAATCACTTGGACTTGGTGCGACTGTGGTTTGAGCTCTTAAGTCTCACTAAATATCGTACTTCCTTCAAGGCAGGAGCTACTTCTTACTCGCCTTTCTACTTCCTGTTCCACTGACCACAGGTGGGTACATAGCACATGGTAGAATTCAATAAGGAGTTATTTACAGCCTTGTTGAGTGTGTAGATGAGTATGTCACTAAATAGTCAACAGGCAGAGGAAAGAATGAGCTTCCCCCACCTTACAAAAACATGGTAAACCATTGATACGCTGACACCATTGCCTTGAGACAAATGATGATCATGCAAATGACTATCATTCTACTTAGACTCCTCAGAGTCACCATAATGAGTCCCTTCCCCCTCCTCACTGTCCAGTCAGTGTTTGTGTTCACAGGATTGGTTTTGCTCTACTTGAATCCAGAGATCTGAACCAACATTCTCCCTCTCGTACCCAGAGAGGCTCAAGTACCAAAGCAACTTTTACACGTCATGCATACTTAGCTTGAGATAGAACAGGAGAATATGAGATACATGTATGAGAGAGAAAGAAATGAGGAGGAGGAGAAGGAGAAAAAGAAAAAGAAGAAAGAGAGGTAGAATGGGGAGCAGAATGAATAGGCATGGGGAATGCATTTTAGAGGCAGACTGATACAGAGTCACAGACTGACTTGGAGGCCAATTAGCTCTGATATAAATGTAAAAAAAAGAGAAGCTACCAAAACTTTTAAACTTTAGTACTTTTCCCAGAACCTTTTCCTGGAAGATAAGTTAGAATGAAAGATTAATAATTTAAAACACGCACACACACACACAAGCTCAGCATTCATACCACAGGAATCATGAGAGAGTGGTTGGGATGGTCCTGGTTGATTTGCAGCTTATTCCTGGCTTAGCCCCTACCTACATGTGCAATGTGTGGGCTGCTAAGAACCTAAGAGCTACATCTGGAGATAAATCCAGGACGGGACACACTGGACATGTGACGGTGAGGATGGTAACAGCCACATTCACTGCGATACATCCCTTTAAAGTCACAGGTATTTTCACTTAACATATCTATTCATCCTTATAACTACTCCCAGAATTTAGATCCTGTGAATATTTTAATCCCTCTTTTGGAGAAGAATGTGAGGCTGAGAAAGGAAAATGACTTTTCAAAAATAACATAATTAGGAAGAAGTAACAGCATAAAAACAATGAACTGTGATTCCCCCTTCTCTTTTTTTCAGCATGCCCATGTGTCACTACCCAGCTATGCTGTAGAAGAACTTGTGTTTAGAGCAGCAGGAACCTCATCATTGCCCCCTTCAAAGCATCCTTAAGCTCTCTCGTCCTCATGCTGCAGATCAAGGTGTTCAGCACAGGGGTGATAACTCTGTTAACCGCAGACACTACCCAGCCCCTCTCAGCAGAGTAGCTGGGGTTGGGGCACAAGTAGATGAGGCTTGCACATCTGCACTGGAGAAGAACCACAGTCAAGTGGGAAGAACAGGTGGAGAAGTCCTTGTGCCTCCCCTCAGCAGAGCAGATCTTCAGGATGGCAGCCACAATGAAGACACAGGACAGAGTGACGAGGAGGAAGGGGAGGCAAGGATGATGATACTGCCCACAAACAGAGTGGCCTCATGGACCCGGTGTCTGCACAGGCCAATCTCATGACAGGAGGACACCGCAGTAGAACATGCTAATTTCTTTGCTGCTGCAGAAAGGAAGTTGGAAGATAAGCACTGTCAGCTGCATAGCCAAGATGAACCCCAGTGGCAGAGACTCAGGGCCAGTTGGATACACAACCTCCAGCTCATGATGAGTGCATAGCACAAAGGATGACACGTGGCCACAAACTGGTTGTAATCCATGACAACCAGCACAATGCAGTCAACGCTGCCCAGGAAGATAAGGAAGAACACCTATGCTCCACAGCCAGGCAGGACGATGAGGTTTCTCTCTGTGGTTAGGACTCTGGCCAGAGTCCCAGAGGCAGTGGTGGAAAAGTAGAAGATCTAGATCTCTGGAGCTGCCAAGTTTGCCAGGAAGAAGTACATGGGGCTGTGGAGACAATGGCTGATCCAAATGGTGAGAAAAATGGAGATGTTGCCACTAATGCTGACCAGGTATGTAATCGGGAATGCCACAAAAATCAGCATCTGCACCTCGGGGAGTTTGGAGAAGAGACGGAAGTGGAAGTGAATTGTTCCAGTTTGGTTTGTGTCCTCCATGTGTTCAATGCATTGGGCCTGCTAACGGTGCAGCCCTGAGGATAGATAAATGTCAGGACCGAATCCTACTGCTGGATGATCCTTTCAACTCCTGGCTTCAACCTTCCTTGATCTTCTCAGCTCCAACTATCCTTCCCTCCAGTCTAAATTCAGCAATTTATTTCTATAACATCATTCTGTTGTAATCACCCAGAAATAGTTCACCACTGAAACTATTTTATTGTAATAAAATACACATAATATTTATCATTTCAATGAGTTGTAAGTGTATATTTCAGTGGCATTAACTACATTCACACAATGCTGTGTAACCATCACCTCTATCTTTTTTATCATCCCCAACAAAAAATCTGTGCCCGTTGAACAATAACTCTCCATTATCCCCTCTTCCCAGCCCCTAGTGACCTCTATTCTACTTTCTGTCTCTATGAATTTGCCTTTTCTAGTTACCTCATGCAAATGGAATCACAGGATATTTGTCCTTCTGTGTCTGCCTTATTTCACTAAGCATAGTGTTTTCAAGGTTCATCCATGTTGTAGCATATATTAAAATTACGTTCTTTTTATGGCTGGGCAATATTTCATTGTACTTATATACCACCTTTTGTTTATCCATTCATCTGTTCAGAGACACTGTACTAATCCCACTTTTTGGCTATTGTGAATAATGCTACTATGAATGTTGGTATACAAATACCTCTTTGAGTCAGCACTGAAACCGTTTTGTTTTGTTGTGTTGTGTTGTGTTGTGTTTTTGAGACATAGTCTCACTCTGTTGCCCAGGCTAGAGTGCCATGGCATCAGCCTAGCTTACAGCAACCTCAAACTCCTGGGTTCAAGCAATCCTTCTGCCTCAGCCTCCGAGTAGTTGGGACTACAGGCATGCGCCACCATGCCCAGCTAATTTTTCTATATATATTTTAGTTGGTCAATTAATTTCTTTCTATTTTTGATAGAGACGGGGTCTCGCTCTTGCTCTGACTGGTTTGAAACTCCTGACCTTGAGTTATCCGCCTGCCTCAGCCTCCCAGAGAGCTAGGATTACTGGTGTGAGCCACCGTGCCCAGCCCACACTGAAATCTTAAAACACGTTATACCATTCCAAGACCACAAACCCCTCTACTTCTTTGATATCTTGCATGGTCATCAAGAACACAGCCTCTAGTCTAGGTTCTAATCCCTGGTTTGATTGAATGATGGTATAACCTTGGGCTACTCGTTGACACTTTCTGCTTCAATTTCCTCATCTATAAAGATTAGCAGTAGGACACAACTCAGATTGTTGTGAGAATAAATGTATGTGGTTCCTAGTCATCACTCCATAAATGCAATAATCATTAATAGTATGAAGTGGGCTTGCTAGGAAGCATCTCAGAATACTAGGGAAGCTGTACACTCCCTGGTTCTCTTTTCCTACCTCATGGGAAACAGGACACATAGGGGAAAACCGCGGGGCTAGACCACCTGCGTCCCATGTTTTGGAGCTTTCACCAAAGTGTTTTTGTCTGTGGATAGTTGATATTTCTGTGAAGGGAGTGAAACCTGGGACCTCCTCTTTCACTGTCTTGTTGATGTCACTGATAGTGTCTGTTTTAAAGACTTACTTGTTCTTAGTATCATTGGCATATAGTGTCACTTCATCAGTGCCAGGTTAAACTAATGTTAATGTTTCAATTCATTTGTAATTTCACAGCAGGAAGTCCCTCACAGGGTCAGGAGATCCTAAGGTCAGTAGGGATCATTGGTCCATTCCCCAGGGTCTAGACCAGGGGTCCTCAAACTTTTTAAACAGAGGGCCAGTTCACTGTCCCTCAGACCATTGGAAGGCCGGACTATAGTTTTAAAAAACTAGGAATAAATTCCTATGCACACTGCACATATCTTATTTCGAAGTAAAAAAACAAATAGGCAAAAACACCCGCATGTGGCCCGCGGGCCGTAGTTTGAGGATGCCTGGTCTAGACCACACCACAGCTCAATCAGCCCATTCTTCCCTTTACCTCTACCATTCCTTACCTTCTGCCTAGAGAGGCTGACAACCACATCCTTACCTAAAGCTGAGTAAAGCTCAGGGTGGAATTCTCTACTTAATATCTTGGGAATGAACCATGGAGCTGAATCTCTGAGAAACCACCTTTCGCTGAAGGAAGCACACGTTTAGATATTAATACTTTCCTGCTGCTTCTTCACAAAAGAAGAATGTGGGACTTTGGGACCTACAGGCACAGAATTGTGGGTTCTATCTTAACTCTCCCTCCTTCTCATCTCATTTCTAGAGAATTCCCTACTCACTTTGGCTCAATAGAGTCCCAAGAGGCTAACTTAACTTTCAACCTGACCATCCCCAGTAGGTCAATGTTTGAATACAAACAGGAATTGTTTGGGGATGTGACATTCTAAGCTGCTTTAATTGCTATAATACTAGACTTGGCTATATTTTAACCATTGCTTAAATTTTTATTCTCCAAGTTTAAGGTAGTTTGGCAAGATAGTCAGCTCCGTTTATCCAAGTAGAGGCTAATTTTGTCCACCTAGACAAGTTCTCAGAATCCTTCAAATCTCAGCCAAGTATCACCTGTTAAAAAAATTTTTTTTAAAACTCATTCTGATACATACACCTTCCTCCACATTCCTCCAAAAAGGAAAAATCTCTCCATGATTCATGTTTTGTGGTGTCTTTGTGTCCACCTCAATAATAGCAGTTATCACTTTGTATTGTATTATTATGGTACTTGTTTCACCTCTACTAAGATAAATCCTCAGTGGGAGTAACTAATTCAACTAGTTATTGCATTGCATCTTCTAGTATGGTGCAAAACACATAGCACATGTCTAGTATTCATTGATTGCAGAATGTTGTATCATTGCACATTCCTTCCTTCAATCACCAAATTTTGTTCTAGACAATACCACACTCTTTATAAAAGAAGTGTTTTATACAAACTGCTGGTAGTGAGCCTGGTCAAGGAGATTATAAAATATTGAAAATAAAGTTTTTCGGACTTCAGTTATTCATGAAAAAACTTCATAACTTATGTTTTTTTCTGAGTTATCAGTATTATTTACTTAATACATTTCTTGGCTTATATTCAACTCACTTTCTTGCTACATAACAATGTATATTGTACTAGTTATGTACGTTTTATCTCTTTCAAATAAATATAAAATAATATCTAAATGCTCATTTATGTAGAACTTTCATTTCCAATACCAGTAGCTCTGAAAACTCTGGAACCGTTGATGAAAAGAAGGCCTTCACAGGTGTGTGTTTGTGTATGTGTGTGTGTATAAGAGAGAGAGAGAAAGAGAGAGACAGAGAAGAGAGATAGAGAGAAGGAGAATTTGACAGTAGTTTTTCAAAGCAATTTTGAAAGAAAAATATAAAACATTTCCTTAAGTAACAATCTGCCACCCATTTAAGAATCTAATTATGTGTCTCCTTAGCTGGAACATATTTCAAGAATGTGCAAGTGAACAAGTGTCCACTCAGAAAAGAGCAAACAAAATCATTTTATTGCTCCAGAGCAGTAGTCGCAAGCTACTGGCCCACACACTACAGACAGACCAGGGATGGGTTTGCAGGTGGGTTATGTTTTGAAGTTTTGTTATACTGCCCAGTGCTTTAGAATGCTTGAGTTGGAAATCAACTTATTTGGAGTCTAGACCCTTTCCAATACAGCTAGAGCAATAGTTGTCTCTGAATGACACCGAAGGCACTATTTTTTTTTATTGATATCATATCAACATATACAGTTGTACATATTTTGAGGGTGCATTTATTTTGAAACCTATATACAATGTGTAATGATCAAATCATGGTAATTGGGATTTCTATCACCTCAAACATTTATCTTTTCTTTATGTTGGGAACATTATAATTATTTTTTCCAGCTATTTTTAAATATATGATAAATCATTGTTAATTATAATTTCCTTACTGTACTATCGAATACTAGGATGTATTCCTTCCACCTAGCTGCATACTCCCTGACCAACTTCTCATCATCCCTCCTCCGCTTCCTTTCCCAGCCTCTGGTAACCATTCTTCTACTGTCTACCTCCATAAGATCCCCTTTTTTAGTTGCTGCGTATGATTGAGAACATGTGATATTTGCCTTTCTGTGCAGAAGACACTATTTGACAGTACTTTATTAATTCCAGCCACACAAAAATTTTTAACTTTTTTCTTTCTTCTTTAAGTTTTACATTTCATTTACTCAATCCCACCCCCGCTTCTTTTACCTATCTTTCTCTCTCTTTTTCTACACCCCTTGTTATGGTTTTCTATTTGCTGGATTTAATGTGCCTTGTATCTAACAGATGCTAAATTAAATACTCATTTGTTTATTTTTATTTATTTTTTATATATTTTTTATTTCAGCATATTATGGGGGTACAAACGTTTAGGTTACATATATTGCCTTTGCCCCATCCGAGTTAGAGCTTCAGGCATGTCCATCCCCAGATGGTGAGCACCGCACCCATTAGGTGTGAATATACCCATCCCCTCCTCCCCCCATCTACCCAACACCCAGTGAGTGTTATTACTATATGTGCACTTAAGTGCTGGTCAATTAATAAAAATTTGATGGTGAGTACATGTAGCGCTTGTAAAAACTCATATTTTTAAAAGCTTCAGGGAGAAAAATCTACTGACTCCTTAGCAAGTAGCAGCAGCCTTTAGTCATCTTCTAGCTCATCTTCTAGAATCAAACTCCAGGGAATTTGAAAGAGAAAGTGACGGTATCCAAGATGACCATGAGGATATTTCTATGACCAAGGCATCATTTTCTCCCACATGCTCTCTCCACATTCCCTGCTGATTCACTGAGTGCTTCTAGCTGACCCCATCATTTCAACCTGGTCCCTCCAAATGCAACCACAAACCCCAGTAAGCGCAGCTGGCAAGTGTGTACTGCGATTCTGTGGCTCAGAGGGGCCCATTAATCTTGCTGTTGATAGATGAGGCCTCGACTAAAACCTACATCTCCACTCTCCAGGAAGAATAAGCAGACAGACACCATAGTAAATGATCTATGCCACCAAAGATCTTTATTTTCCTTGCCAAATGCAAAAATTGGGAGTAGAGAGCACTGAATTTCACTACAAAAAAATTAAATAATTGGATTTTTACTACTCTTTCTTGAATTTTTTTAGTTTCTACATCAAACTTACCTGGGCAACAATCAAACCTTAAAATATGTCTAAAAGGATTTGTTTTCACGCAAAGAAGGACATGAATCTAACAGTTTGCATTTTCAATTTGCTCACGAGTTTACTTCTACAGCCTGGTTTCCATGACAACAGATTCATTTCATTCAAAACAGAAGAACCATTCTATCTAGTGCCATTTCCCTAAATCTTTGCTGTTGGTTATTTACACAATCATTTCCCTAACAGTATTCCCAGAAGATTGTTTTCATTGGATTAAATTAATATGTGTTAAAGAAATAAAGAGTTCTCATGATCAAATGTTTGGGGAAGCTTCAGCCCTACAAAGTTTGTTCCACTAGAACTTTTTAGATAATGTGCATGTATGTCTTCAAGAAGAAAGTACAGTATAGATGTTTCCTCTTCTTAGCCACTGAATTCTTTTTTACAGGTCATGTGAGGGAAGTACGCATTTGAAAGTAAGCCAAAATTTCAAGAAGTGCTGATTTATACTGTTCTAAAAAAGAAAATGATACCACTTTTTATGGTAACTTCAGTGGCACTTGAGAATTCTGATATCTTTGTGGCCCTTGGAACGTGGCACACTTGCCTTCTTAGCTTGTAGTCACCTAAATAATGCAAATATATTTCAGGAAAAAAACAAGAAATGGATTTTGTTTCTAGGGAGCAATAGAATCAAAAGGAGACCAGGGTCGTATGAGAACAGTTGTTGCAATAGACATGGTTCTGTTGTATCCACAATCATATTTGATGGTTCTTTCAACAGGCCTCACAAGCAGGCTGATTTTGGAGATGAGGAAAGACATTGTGATTTCACAGCTAGAAAATGGACACACAGCGACAACAGAAGAGCAATAGAATTTACAACAATTCTTGACATTTGTGTGTCTTTTTTCTGTTGTCTTCTAGGCTTATCCAAACTTCTTTTTCATGTAGGAACAGCTGTTTGATCAACAACATCCAGAAAGAGTCAACGTGTCTGAGCAGCAAGAACCTTTGCAATTTCTTCTTCTTTTAAAAGCATCCTTGAGCTCCTTCTTCCTCATGCTGCAGACCAAGGGGTTCATGGCAGGAGTAATGAATGAATGTGCAAACCATAGACACTACCTGGCCCCTCTTAAGAGAGAAGCTGGAGCTGGGCCATAAGTAGGTGAGGTTTACACATCATACTGATGAAGGACTCAACCAGGTGAAAGCAGCAGGTGAAGAAGGCCTTGTGCCTCCCCTCTGCAGACCAGATATCAGGATGACAACCACAATGGAGTAATGAGCAGTTAGGGATGATTAGGACGGTGACACTGACCATATAATTTGCATGATAATTTAACATTTACAAAGTTTAATTTATATTTCATTTCAATCTTATAACACTTCATTGAATATGTTGGGCAATGTTTAATATTTCACCTCTGTGGATGAGGAAATCGCAATTCACAGAAATGAATTGACTTGTCCAAGTTTGTACAATTCATCAGTGGCTAATCTTGGATTTTATTTTATTTTATTTTTTTGAGACAGAGTCTCACTTTGTTGTCCAGGCTAGAGTGAGTGCCATGGCGTCAGCCTAGCTCACAGCAACCTCAAACTCCTGGGCTCAAGCGATCCTACTGCCTCAGCATCCCGAGTAGCTGGGAGTACAGGCATGCGCCACCATGCCCGGCTAATTTTTTCTATATATATCATTTGGCCAATTAATTTCTTTCTATTTATAGTAGAGACGGGGTCTCGCTCTTGCTCAGGCTGGTTTCGAACTCCTGACCTCGAGCAATCCACCCGCCTCGGCCTCCCAGAAAGCTAGGATTACAGGCGTGAGCCACCACGCCCAGCCTGATCTTGGATTTTAAACCAAGACTTCTGACTTTATATTTCATCCAGTATGGGTGATCAGCAAGAAGAAACCTTGGAGGTCCACAGGAGCCCAAATAAAGCTGAGTTACACAGCCTGCCTGACATTTTTAGTTTAAAAAGGGAAGGTTTTCTTAAATAATTCCCTTCTGTAAGCTAGTTAGCCAGTAGGACCAATTTCTTCACATAGCTAATACCACTAGGATTCACTCCAGTGGCTCAGACCAATGAGTAAATAAAATTAAATGAGAAAATAATGACATTATTTTGTACTGTTAAAGTCTAATTCTATTGTAATTCCGTTATGAAATTGGAGCATGCCGATGGATATGTAATGAAAGAAATGAAAACTAATCATGTCCAAATCTTGTACAGCAAGCATGAAACTTCTTGGTTCATTATTGTTGCAGAATATATGTATTCCAACTCTTGGATGGAAACTATGATTAAGAACTTTCTCTTCTCCTATTCCTGTGAAGACCCTAGTAGGGTAAAATAGTGTTTGTGGAGCATTTCCTGAAAGACATGTTAGCTAATCAGGCTCTAATAGTTTAGGTTTATTCCCCAAAGTCAATTTAGAAAATCAAACAGCTGTATCTTTTACTGGTTGTCATGGGCCATTCCAGAACTGCTTTAAGTGCCTTGTACATTAATGCTTCACCATCAGCCTGCATTGGGAATTAGCAGTTAGGGCCACAGGCTCTGGAGTGCGATCATGCCAGTATTTACTAGCTGTGTGATCTTGGGAAAATGACTTTATCTCTGTGAGCCTCAGTTCTTTATGAGTAAAATGAAGATGATAATGGTACCTTCCCCATAGGATTTTGTGGGATCAAGTGAGATAACATGTACTAAGCACCTAAAACAAAGTCTGGTACATACTTAAATGATCAATAAATGATAGTTAGTGTTATTATCATTGTTGGCACGTTGTTATAGATGCTGTATTCTCCTTTGAAAACTTTGAGGAAAAGATCCTTTTACATGTAAGTTTAAATTAAAAAAATGTTCTGTTTTTCCAGATTTTTATTATTATATGAACTTTGAAATTCTCAAATTTAATTATATTTTATTCTTTTACTTGGCTACTGGGAAGCTCAGATACCTGTAGGTGATCGGGCTTTACACTACAGAGGAGCACACGTTTTGTGTTTCTGCACAGCAAGCTTACTACCATATTTTTTATAATCCTGCCTGAATTTTTCATTTACCCCAATCTTCTTGATCATGTGTTTTTAACTTTTGGATTAGATGTATTTTTGAGCTACTTCAAATCTTTTGTGGAAGGATATTATGAAGAATATCTTTGTTGAATCTCCTCCACATTAGCATTATTGAAAATACTTGTATGGTCTTGCAATTCTTAATATTGTTGCCTGGCCAGGGACTGCAAGAATTGCATGACGCCCTCGGAACAATGTAGAGCGCTTGTGGAAAATAGAGTCCCAGTGTGGTAGCCTCGATCTTTGCCATAGGCCACTCACACCGCACATCCTCATTCTTCTCACCTTTGCTTGTCACTCTGAGAACGTGGAGTTGAATGTCAAATTTCCATGATTTTCTTCAGAAGTTGTCTAGTAAAACTTTCCTTAAGTTTTTGATATGGGTCACATAATCAATCATTCCCTAGAATTATTAATATCTCTTATGAAGTCTTTACTTGCATTTACTATGAGTTCCCATAGTAAATGGCCCAATGCAATTGATTCCCATCTGCCAAAAATATGGGGAACAAGTAGTATTGAAAGTGAGGTTGAATTAGACCCGTAGCGCTCAACATTCTCTGCACCATACAGGAATTTCACAGTATTTCTCTATCAACCCCACTGTAGCAGAGATAAAGCCAATAAATCAAGAGATAACAGGATAAACACTACACATGCATTGTCTCATTCAGCCTCTCTGACTACTTTACGAGGGAAGAACAACAGTACTATCAGCACTATTATTCCCATTTTACAGATCACGAAACCAAGGTTTAAAACGTTAATTAACTTACCAAAGGCACACATCCAGTGTGTGGCTGAGCCAAGGTTTGAATTCAAGCATGTCTGGATTCAGACTTGGTCTTTTGACCATTCTTTCATACTGCTTCAAACACATTTTGAAAATTTGCCTGCAAAATTGTATCTTTTACACAAAAAATAAGCAAATAATAAAAAAAGATGTCTGTACAGTATAATTTTATTCAGGAAAATGTGTGACTAATGTTAGGGCTTTTGAAATATTAAAAGTACCTTGAAAACTCCATTACTAATCTTGAGGGCCCTTTGAGATTTGAACATCCAAGGTAGCAACAAATAGATGACCTCAAAATTTCTTCTAATTCTCCGATTTCACATATGACTGAAGAAGATGATGAAGAAGAAGAAGCTCTACATGATCTCTCATTTCTCCAAAGAATACTGGAAGAAAAACCATCTCCCCAGATATTTTACATAAAATTGAGTGAAGCATTAGCATTCAATAATTTTGATAAATATTTATTGGGATATTACTGTCAGTATTTGAATGGTTCAAATACTGAATGGTCCTGAGTGGATGATGGATTAAAAGATCTACGTTAAAAACGTTAAATGTGAGATACTTATTAGTGATCCAAATAGAGATGTCAGATAGACAAGTGTATATACAAGTCTGGAGTTCAGGGACGAGGTTAGGCCCACTAGTAAGTTATCAGCATATTTAAAGCCAAACAACTAAAGCAGCTCACCTACAAAATTATGTCAATAGAAGAGAGGACCTAGACCAAGATCCAGCTTGTGCAAAAGTTAGGAAAATAGAGGAAGCCAGCAAAACAGACCAAGAAGAACTATCAGAGAGATAACAGTAAAATTGGGAGGAGGACATGCTAATGACCCTGATCTGATCCCTATACATTATATGTATTGAAACTTTACTGTGTTTCCCATGAAGAAGTACAATTATTATTTGTCAATTTAAGAATAAAGTAAAAATTAGGAGGAAATTATTTCCCAGAATCAAAGACAGTAGGAAATATTCTAGAATATGGCAAAAAGAATAACGCTACATGTAGAAATTTGTTAATGGATTCTAGAAAAGTAGAGTGGAAGCAATAATATTTTTTCCCCCAACTGACCTCATCATTGAACTTATGAACAAGTTACTAAAAGACCATCCCTGGGGAAGATGTACCAATGGAATAATCCTGATGCAATCATAACTCTTAGGGACACTATATTTGAGCATGTTAATTTTTGCTTCCCAAGCAGACCTCAGTCATCTCAGGGGACCAACAATGACTTGTTAGTTAGATTGGTTATGAATGTCATTATTTGATGATAATTTTGATTCTGAATACCAGTGCAACTCCCGAGGTAAGTTCCAAGCTACAGAGGTGTGCTAAGTAAAGCCCAGATGTTACCTTGTACAAAGAAGAAAGAGGCAAGATAGAACATACCCTCCGTCTAAGAGGTGATCCGATAGGAATCAGATCTCATTTAAAAGTGTCTTGAAATAGTACCCTGGATCAATGAGATATGTGATCTACAAGTGGTCAGCATGTCTCCCAGAAAAATTTGGAGGACAGAAAGACCTCTGGAGTCCTCAGTGTTTAGCAACGGATGCAAGTAAATATGCAATGGCTTCAAGTCCTCTTGAGTCTGGCAAGTGGTAAGAATCTCCTCCCAGACCCCAGATTTTAGAAGATTAGAAAAATCACTTGTCAGTAACCAAGCTAAAGGTTGGGGTATACATTGGTCAGGGAACAGAAGCTGAGTGTTGAGCTTTTCACAAAAAGACTCAAAGTCCAGTTCTTACTCACAACCAGTATTTTATACCAGATGGCTTACGCAGAATTCTAGAACACATACTGTGAATGCCATGTTCTTCAAACTGATGAAAGAAGAGAGAAACCGTTCAAAAGAGTCAAGGGATCACACACTAGATCAGATAAAATGAGCTCAATACTAACCTGTCCTGAAATACAGAAATGTGAGTTTCTTCAAGGGTCCATTACTTTTTAAAAATATTCATCATTTCAAACCTCAAATTTATAGAAAGTGAAAAATTAGAAAATATCTACTTATATTATAAAAGGAATGACCAGAAGTTTCCTTTACATAGGAGTCACCCTTTTGCATTCAAAAATAATTGTAATTACATGCAATTTTTCAAAGGACTTTATTGCAAAAAGAGAGAATGCTGAGCTCCCCTAACATGTTGTCCTTTTATGACAGCACTTACCTGGATTTGACTTGTGTCATTTTAGTACTTTCTCTTTCATTCTATTTTGAGCTTTCTGAACAATCTCCTTTTCTACATTTCTCCCTCTTCTCCCAGAATCTAGAGCTATGCTTTATATTTAGCTAGCCCTTAATAATGTTTGTAAAAGGAGTTTATTAAAATAAATACTGGATGATCATTAGCAATTTTTAACAAAAATATAAAAAAATTAAATAAAAAAATAAGTAAATATCGTTGATAAAATGAGTAGGTGGTGAGAGAGAAAGAAAAGGAGGAGCAAAAAGGAAAGCAAGAGAGGTTACAAGTTAGGGTACTGAGCACTGCCTTTGTAATAATCTGAGGAATGCTCATGGCATATCACTTTACAGTGACATAGTTTGTTGATAAAGGACAATTAGAAATAAGATTTTGTCTCTCTAGGGCACCTATCATTCAGCCATGCACATAGTGCATTGCTCAGTGAGGTACACTTTCTTTTAATGATAGAAACAGACTTACCTCCAGACTGACCTAGGAATTAAGTTCTAGTCTGCCATTTCCTAGCTAGACAAGTTAAACTCTTAAGCCTCAATTTCTTCATCTGAAAAAATATAAAGAGTGAAGGTATGTGTTGCACAGGAATGGCCACTTTACTGGAAATGATGCCTGTAAAATGATTAGCAAAGTGTACAAATCTTAGAGTACTTGGCAGTGCACAGCACCCAATCAATATTACCCACTGTTTTTGCAGTAAGAGAACAATAATTTTTTGTTGAATTTCTGAATGCTTCATATGATATACTCAGTTCGCTTGTAAAAAGTGTCATGTTGAACCATGTGAAATAATTGCCTGTGTGATACCATGGGTTTTTATCTTTTTTTTTTTTTTTTCCAAATCCTATGCTACCACTTTTTTTTCAATCTCAGGATAGAAAATGAAGGAATCAATGACTCTATATACTTTCGTGAGTAGTTAATATGTGCTAGGCATGCTAGTAGTTTCTTTCACGGACATTGTTTAGGTTGCACCTCACAACAATATTGTAAAGTAGTAAATTGTTATTCTGAGCAAACAGAGTCTTAGAGAGGGCAAGTGGCCCAGCAAGATCCAAAGCTAATAAGTGGAAAAGCTGGAATTTGAGCACACATCATTTAATTCTAACATACTTTACTTTCCTGAAAGCATCATTTCCCCAAAATTTATATGCTTTTTTATGTGTTATATATACATTCTCCTAATATCTAGTTGTATAACCAAGACAGGCAGTTTTATTGACTTAATTAAAAGGCCACTTAGACTTTCCCTCTTTTCTTTGCAGTTATGGGTAAACTGAGTTCCTTGCAAACTACCTTTTTCTACCTGCAATTAAAGGTTTTCTACAAATGTAAATTGAGAGAAACTGGCAAGGGGGGTGCAGGAGGGCACAAAAGTGTTACAAACAGAATCAGAATAAGGGAAATTCTGAATGACAGTCTTGTCCTTTTGATTCTATAGAGTTGATCATTTCAATCATCTTCAAGTCCCCTAAGTACCTTGTGCATTTAAATGATGAATTAAAAATTGACCCACTTGTGCAACCTTGGACTTGTCAGTCACTCTCTTTCGAAGACATGGACCAGGTAACTAGGCAGAGATTTGACTCTGTGTACATCTGTAATCTTCTGAGGCCACTAGTCAACTTGTACGTATATTACCTGAAGGATAAAGAACTTGTGAAGCCACGTTCTTAGTTGCACAATGGTAAACAGTCTCAAGAGAGGATAAGCTATCTTTCCAAAGACTAGCTCTCTTCTGGGAGTTTTTCTCTGAGCCATTACATATTTTAGAAGAAGCTGAATAGGTTGTTTTCATTAGAATAACAGACAAAATCTGCTTCAAGTCAACAGTTCAGACTTGGGAACTTTGGGGAATTGTATTTTCGATTGAGTAATAGCCAATCTATAGCCTAAATCAATACAAAACTTTTGCACTTGCTAATTAGTGTAAGAGACCATTTACATTCTTAAGGATTCGGTGATCACACACAAGAAAGAAATTTTATTGAACACTTATGTTTTTTATCCCTGAAAATTGATGCAAATCTTCCTAATATTCTATATTATCTGCATGTTTGTTTTGATATGAAATTATTCCCCAAAACTTTTCAAGTTAAAATTGATCCTTAAAACAGCTGTGCCATGTTGATCCTGGAAACTTACTTTCTACAAAAACACAGTTTTGTATCCTCTAGATTCTAGAATATGCACGTTCTAGTTTAAGAAGCCTGTATGGATCCAAATAACCACTACCACCAATCCAGAATTATATAAAGACTGAAGTCAGCAAAGCATGCAGCTATTGGTTTGGATGATACTCAACATTTGGTACAATATTTGGGGATCAGATGGTTGGGATATCTGAGCATTTTGGACCATCTAAAAGTTGAGTCTAATTGGTTTCTTCTTTGCAATAACAAAGCACTTCATATATTTTAAAGTTGATATAACATCTAGATAGAGACTAACTTACATCTTTACCTTGCCATAATAACAATAGCAACAATAACAAGCATCTCTTTCTTTCTGAAACAAATTTAGCCAAAGACGAGGTATCCTTTTTCCCCCATGTTTCTTTTAAGTACTACCTGTTGGGCAGGAGGAGGTCATAACATGATGAGTGGGAAACTTTTTTATAAAGAAATTAAGAGAATAGTTAGACCAATATTATAATGGATATTCTAGTTCTTCAATTTCTCATGTGATACCCTGAATTTCACAGCATTTCTCTAGGTTTGATTTCCCCTTCTCTTTCCTAAACCTTGTAATAAAATGAAGCCAATGTAGGCTTTACACTGCATTGAGACACAAGTGTTTTGAGAATAAGGATTTATGCCCAAGACAGAGGGTGGACTTCCTGAGCCTAAGGAGGCTGAAAAGAACAAAAACAGAAGGCACCAGAGGGACTTTTTATCTCTGGTGTCCTAATGAACAGAGAAATTCATTTTATTTTGACTGTACAGGCTTAGTTCAACCACAAGATTGTATATAATAGTTTGAGGACTAGACTGTAGCAACCAAGAGGCAGGAGTTTAAAACTATAGGCACCTATGACAGCTTGGGTCATGTGTCACGGAGGATTCTACCTCCTCTTTGTTCCCATGTTCCGCCTCATGAAGAATGAATTAAACAACTCTCCCATTCCTTCCACCTAAAATATAATTTTAAGCCAAACACTTTCCCTTTGCTCCTTAGAAGACAAAGAAGGAAAGTTCTTTCTGTTGCATTGCCGGGGAAAATATTTACTGGATAAATCACAATCTAGATTGTAATTATGTCTCTCAAATCTGAAAACACTGTAATCCAACATATTTTGTCTTAGATTTTAGGTGCTGTTTTTCCTGTAGACCATCTAGTCTTACCTATAGCTGAACTGGAATCAATCAAATAATAAAGCTATCTAGGAGATATAAAGTATAGAGGAAGGTAGTATAGTACAAACTAGATTAAGCACAAGAGCTCTATAGTCAGACTGTGTTCAAACCCTAGCTCTCCCACTTTCTAGCTATGTGACTTTAGAAAATTTCTTAACCTCTTTAACCCTATGTGTCTTCATCTGTTAAATGAGGATGATGATAGTATATGCCTACTAAAATGGTTTTGTGGATTAAGTGAGCTCATGCATAATTAAAGACTTTTCACCATGCCTAGCACTTAATATGAAATAAATGATAATTTGACATAAGTCCCTGCCATCAGAGCCCCAGCCCTATCCTTGCAGAACAGAAAATAGAGTTGAGGACAGGACATACAAAGAGACTCAGACTTGTGGGGGGAGGGGGGAAAGGGCATTTATTGAAACCTTAAAATTTGTACCCCCATCATATGCCGAAATAAAAAAAAAAAAGTTGGGGGAAAAAAAAAAACAGTAATGGACAGTATATTAGCCCTAAACTCATATTAGAATTTCAAACAAAGAAGAGAGAGATTTAAGCTTGAGTGGCCTAGGAAGATGTCCAGAAAGAAGAACATATACTCTAGAACTTGAAAATTGGGTAGGATTTGGATTAGGCAAAAGAGACAAGACAGTATTTCTAGTTGGAAGGAGAATAAAACTGTATGAACAGAAAGGAGGATCTGAATGAGTAGACCACGTGGTACAGAAAAGGAATGATTGAGTGCCATTGTCAGATTAGGCTAAAAAAGCCAGATCCAAGAGAGACCGAAATGTTTGGCAGAGGAGTGTAAAGATGGACATTTACTCATTAGAAAGGCACCAAAAATACCTAAGGTGAATATCATGATAATGGAGAACCAGATGGATTAGAGAGGGAAGAGAAAGGAGATGAGAGGCTACATAGCTATCACACGGATCCAAATGTAAGATAGCATTGGAGAGAGCTAACTGGGGCCATAGGAAAGGACCAAGGCAACACTGAACAGACACTTTGGGAAACCATCATAGTAAACTAGAGATGACTTGAGACTTGTATCATCCTTTCTTTTAGTAGGTCCAATAAAAAACCTATGGAAAGAATAAATAAAACTACAAAAATACAATTCTTCTTTCGTCCATTCTCACCTAACCCTGAGGTCCAGATGGTGATTTTTGTGGCCTTCCTGATGATGTACCTGACCAGCCTCAGTGGAAATGCCTCAATTGCAGTCACCGTCAAGGTCAACCACTCCCTCCACACTCCCATGTACTTTTTTCTGGCTAACTTGGCAGTTCTAGAAATCTTCTATACATCTTCCATTGCCCCACTAGCCTTGGCAAACCTCCTTTCAATGGGCAAAACTCCTGTTTCCATCACTGGATGTGGCACCCAAATGTTTTTCTTTGTCCTCTTGGGTGGGGCTGATTGTGTCCTGCTCGCAGTCATGGCTTATGACCGGTTTATAGCAATCTGTTACCCTTTGCGATACACCCTCATCATGAGTTGGTCTTTGTGCATGGAGCTGATGGTAGGGTCCCTGGTGCTGGGGTTCCTCATCTCACTGCTGCTCACCATTTTAATCTTCCAACTCCCATTCTGCCAAAACAATGAGATCTACCACTTCTACTGTGATGTACCCGCAGTCATGCACCTGGCTTGTGCAGACACACATTTCCATGAGACTGCCCTCTATATCATCAGCTTCATCGTCCTGAGCATCCCGCTCTCACTCATCTCCATCTCCTATGTCTTCATCGTGGTAGCCATTTTACGAATCCAGTCAGCAGAAGGGCGCCAGCGAGCCTTCTCCACCTGCTCCTCTCACATCCTGGTGGTCCTCCTGCAGTATGGATGCACCAGCTTTATATATCTATCCCCAAGTTCCAGCTACTCTCCTGAGATGGGCCGGATCGTGGCTGTGGTCTACACTTTTATCACCCCTATTTTAAACCCTTTGATCTATAGTATGAGGAATAAGGAACTGAAAGATGCTCTAAGAAAGACACTGAGAAAGTTCTAGGTAGATTGATCCTTTATTTAAATTGGAACACTTTTAAAGGTAATGTGGGATGCTATCAATAGTTACACTAAGACGATATGCATAAGCCAAGAAGGTCCTCAGCAAATTGAAATATGTGGCCCATTATTCTGGGAGCTCCAAAGGAAATGAATGCCCCTGTCTTGCTCAAAATAAAGGTATGTCACGAGGGCAACATGATGTCACAAGTCTAGATGAAGAGGGAGGATCAACATTTATTTCACAGCAACTATATACCAGGTACTTTACATGGATTATTTCACTTAAACCATAGGAAGTCTTCATTTTACTTAAAATAAAACTCAAGTAGCTAATAACAAATATATCCAGGATAAGAACACAAGTACTTAGAAATCTGAAAACTAAGCTATCCTGATTCTGGTCTTGCTCTGCCAGTAGAAATATACGTAATCTCAGGACAGTCATCCAGATGCTGACTGAGCTTCCAGAAGAGAGATCATGACTTCATAAGACTCTCCATTCCTCAAGGACAACTTGAGTCATTAAAGTACTATACCTATTTTGAGCTAAGGTCTGTCCACAAACAACATTCTCCCACTGGTCCTGCTTTCACTCTGGGCTCTCTTATATTGCACATGGCAGCTCTTCCAATAAGGTAAGAAAGATTTGTACCTTCTGTAAGTCTTCAGTCTTCTTTTCTCTACAACAAGTACTCTAACTCTTCCTCCAGGAGATTGTATTTGTATCCTCTCACCATGTCAGTCACTTTCTAGATTTTCTCTAGCTCCATACCCCTGTACAAATTTTCACCCCAAAATAGCCACAATACACTGGGAATATTTTGCTCTGGGAAACCATTACTTTTCGTGACCTATAAACCGTATTTTCATTAATTCATTCTGACCACTTTAGACTCATAAATTTGGTAGCAAATAAAACCTCAAAGTAGGCCAGGCGCTGTGGCTCACACCTGTAATCCTAGCACTTTGGGAGGCCGAGGCAGGCGATTGCTCGAGGTCATGGGTTCGAAACCAGCATGAGCAAAAGCAAGACCCTGTCTCTACTATAAATAGAAAGAAATTAGTTGGCCAACTAATATATATAGAAAAAATTAGCCTGGCATGGTGGCACATGCCTGTAGTCCCAGCTACTGGGGAGGATGAGGCAGGAGGATCGCTTGAGCCCAGGAGTTAGAGGTTGCTATGAGCTAGGCTGACGCCTGGGCACTCACTCTAGCCTGGGCAACAAAGTAAGACTCTGTCTCAAAAATAAAAAACACCTTCCATATAGCTTCTACATAACTTTCAATTCTGCCTGAACACAATTTATTTTATTAGAATAAATTTAAGATATTTAATTTAACACTGGTAAATTGTGTTATATCAGTTTTGTCAAGTGATGCAAACTGCCAAAGTCATCTTTGGGCTTTGTTTTATTCATCACAGTTTTGTGCCATGGTTAAAATTGTAATCATATTTCATTGCCTTTGTCTAAGTTATTAACAAAAATGTAGAATAGGATAGGATGAGAGCAGAGTCTTTGGTAGTCCTCTTTGTGAATTATTCAGTTAGATATAAATCTGCTCAATTAATACCATTTGTGGGAGATTGTTGCAATTCTGGCCCCCACAGAATCCCACCTCCCTATATCCATGCCTTGAGGTAGTCCTCTCCACCAAAACGCTAGGAAGGATTGTGTGACTTGCTTTGGCCAATGGGACATTAGCAAGTGAATTGCTCGCATAGTCTTATACTTACACTTTGGGGCCTTTCTTCTCTTGCTGTCCTAAGACCTCTCCATGGCCCTGGCCAGGATGCCATCCTACAGAACAGAGTTAACCCCTCCAAACTGAGACTCCCCCAGGGTTCCTCAAACTAAGGTTTGCGGGCCACATGTGGCCCACCAAGGACATTTATCCACCTCCCCCCGTCCCCCTGGTGTTTTTGCTGCCACTGCAATATCTGCTTAGCAGCCCCTTGGTCCCGGGCCCACAGTGCGCATGTGTGGAATGTGCGCTGCACTCTCCACCAGAACTCCAAGGCTCTGAGGGACACTGAACAGGCCCCCTGTTTAAAAAGTTTGAGGACCCCTGGTAGACCAACCAACCCCAATCTACCAGCTGACTTGAGCCACATTAGTAACTCCAGTAAGACCACCAGAGTTTAGCCCAAATTGTTGACCTACAAAATCAAGGCACTAAATGATGGATACTTTAAGCAATTACCTTTGGAATGGTTTATTTTGCAGAAAAAAATAACTGATGTGCCATCCAATCTATAATTAACCATCTCTCCCAGAGGGATATCGTGGGAAACATATCAAATCCTCTCATGCAATCAAAATATACTACAGGACTTATATAAATACAACCATTTAAAGCCCTATTTTAAAAAATTAGGTGCATTTGGCATGATTTATCATGAATCATTTTATATGGGCTCTTAGTAATCACCAGTCTTTTCAAAACACTTCCAACTTATGTGTGAAATCATTCATTTCCAGAATTTTACTGGGGATTGGCATTGAGATGGCAATCTTATTGTTTTGAAACCCACTAATAGTTAAATACACATTTTGTATGTGTAGTTTCATCTGGATGGGAAAAGAAACATTTCAATAGTTCTGAGTTCTGTGGCCATGGAAAAAGTAGCCTTCATTTTTGAATGCCAATAACAGTGGGTAGCACATATTAGACTCAGCTAATTCAAGGTCGAGATAGATTACATCTTAGGAGGATGTACACATCTTGTCTCTCTTAAAAATTATATGCTTTTTATATAAAGTGATTGTGTCTTTTTCTTTTTTCTATCTTGTATATTGTTCACTGCTTCTTTAACAGTGATGGCACTCCATAAACATTTGTGGAATTGAACAAGAATTTCTTTGGCAATACCTTTATTCGGATTTTCATACTTTTATTATAAAATGTCACTAATAAAGGTATATTTTCATTTAAAACCTTTGTGTTTTATTTGATCCTATTAATAGTATCTGTGAGTCCTATATTCTCTAAGAATTACAAATAATAAAGAATACACATGAGAACTATAAAATGTCCACTGGAAGGGTAGGTGGTTATCATTGCATTTTAAAGGAAGATCACATTCTTCCTGTCTTTAACCCAATTTTAGCAAGGATTTCTAAAATATCAGTCACACATAGAGAATTTTGAGAATTTGGAAATTTCACATGCCTTGGAGCTAGTGTTATTGATGCTGTTCCACTTTATTCCAATGATTCTAGAGAGTCAGGTAGATAGACATGCTCTGCAGTCATGCCCAGAAAAAGAATTCCCACACAGACTCCCAGTTTTCTTCTCATCTCTTTTATGTATTACAGTGTTCAGAAGGAGAAGAAAGGAAAGAGAAGCTCTACTAGCCAGAGTAGAAAAGGAATAATGGGAAAGAGGTTGTGAGAAGATCCAGGAAAGAACAAATTAGATGAAGAGAGAGGACAGAGTGGACAGAGGAGAGTAGATATTTGAGGAATCTCTGGAATGTTACTGCTATGGTATGAATCTGAGTTCATCCAAAATTCATGTTGAAGCCTAGTCCTCATTGTGAAGGTATTAAGAGATGAGGCCTTTTGGGGAAGTGATTAAGTCATGATGGCTCCTCATGAAGAGGTTATTGTCTTATAAAAGGACTGGAGGGAACAAGTTTAGGACCTCTGTGCCCTTTTGTCCCTCCCATCACTTAAGGACTCAGATTTCAAGGCGCCATCTTGGAAACAGAGAAAGAGGGCGGGACCACATCAGACACCTAACCTGCTGGCATCTTGGTCCTTAACGTCTCAGCCACCAGAACTGGAGGAAATAAATTAACATTCTTTATAAATTACACAGTCTCTGGTATTATAAGCACAAATGGACTAAGATATGACAAAATAAAAGGAGTCTTGAGTTATTATAACAGGCCACAAGGAGTTGAGTGGGTATTGAAGCATCTACCAACACTTCTCTGGAAGGGACGATGGGACTGAGATCCAGGAGAAATATCTTCTAGGAGCTGTGTAATGTTGGGAACGTTGCTTTCATTCTTCAAGCCTATTAAGGCTTCCATAACAAAGGACCACAGACTGGGTAACTTAAGCAACAGAAATTTATTTTCTCACGGTTCTGGAGGCTGGAAGCCTAAGATCAAGGTATCAGCAGGGTAGATTTCCTGTGAGGCCTCTGTCCTTCACATAGAGATGGCCATCTTCTCCCTCTGCCTTCACATGGTCTTTCTTCTAGGCATGTTTGTATCCTCTATTCTCTTCCTTCCATAAAACCAGTCATTGTATTAGGCCCTACTCTAATACCTGACTTAATCTTTATTACCTCTTTCCAGGTCATATCTCCAAATATATTCTGACATACTGAGCACCACATCATATGAGTTTGTGTGGGTGGAAAAATTTAGTTCATGACAAATCCTCAATCTCAATATCTAGAAAACAAGAAGACTATGCTTGTTAATGTCTAAGAGGTCTTCAGGCACTGACTTTGATTCGTTAATTTAACTCCCACTTTCTCTTTACATCTATTAATGTGATGGCCATTTCTCCTCACATTGGAGAGGCTTCTATGGTACTTTCCATCATGCTGTGATGGAAACTGTTTCTCAGCTGCTTCTTAATCAGAAAGCAAAATAGAACAACTTTGGCATGAATGAATGAGGCAACAATTACCCTTCTTTTTTCTAAGTAGGACAGAAAGACCAAGTGCTAGGATTCTGTGGGTGTCTGACTTGGGAAGACACTTCCTTTTAAAAGGGGTTGCAACCTCAGGCCCTTTGGAAAGCTGATGTTGCCATGTGACTTTCTCGTTATTTTAAATAAGTGGGTATGATGACGGTGGGGACAGTAGATAGCTGACCAGGGTGTGTGGGTTTGTTAATCATAAATTACAAACTTGAATATTCTCCATGTGCTTGACTGGTGTGGCACAATTTCTGGATCTGGAATTTGACAGACCAGAGAGCCTGCCTAAGCAGGGGCACAGGACTTGATGGTCTCTGGCACCTGAGGCCAGTGTGCACCTCGTAAAGGATAAGGCAAGTTGGCTCGTACACAATCTGTCCCAACCACCACCTGGTGAGTCTTCACATACTGTGGATCCTAAAAAGCTAAAAACTCCCACACTCCCTAACAATTTAGGATGCTCTTTAGTTTCCATCAAATCATATGCATTTTCTCAAGACACGAATTAGAGCTGAGTAAACTGCAGAGAGAGGTGCCATGAGTGTGAGAAATCCATTGTACTGCTGTGAGTCCAGCAGATGAAGCAAGGCTCTGGAGCCAAAAATGCATCAAGGACTCCTCGATTCACCAGGCTCCTCCAGGCAAACAGAGCTCTTCTTCTGGGGCTAGTTCTATGCTATATTTGTAGGAGTCATTCCTGGAGACCCAGCCTAAATAGAGCCTACTTCTCCATCCCTTTCAATGATTTGGTAAGCACCTATATCCCTTCAATACATTCTTCCCATTGAAAGTAATAATTACTAAACCTAACTAATACACCACAACTTTTTTTCTATTACATATATATATATTTTTTGAGACAAGAGTCTCAGTCTGTTGGCTGGGCTAGAGAGCCATGGTGTTAGCCAAGGTCACAGCACCTCAAACTCCTGTGCTCAAGCAATCCTCCTGCCTCAGCCTCCCCAGTAGCTAGGACTACAGGCACGCACTACCATGCCCAGGTAATTTTTTTCTATATTTAATTGTTTGGCTAATTTCTTTCTATTTATAGTAGACACGGGGCCTCGTTCTTGCTCAGGCTCGTCTCGAACTCCTTAGCTCAAGCAACCCTCCCACCTCAGCCTCCCAAAGTGCTAGGATTACAGGAATGAGCCACCTCACCCGGCCTCAAACCTGGTCTTTTAACCATTCTTTTATACTTCTTCAAACACATTTTGAAAATTTGCCTGCCAAATTGTGTCTTTTAAACAAAAAATAAGCAAATAATAAAAAAAGATGTATGTACAGTATGATTTTATTCAGGAAAATGTATGACTAATGTTAGGGCTTTTGAAATATTAAAAGTACCTTGAACACCCCATTAATAATCTTGAGGGCCCTTTGAGAGTTGAGCACCCAAAGTAGCAACCACTAGATGAACTCTAAAATTTCTTCTAATTCTCTGATTTCACAAATGACTGAAGAAGATGATGAAGAAGAAGAAGCTCTAGATGATTTCTCATTTCTCCAAAGAATACTGGAAGAAAAATCATCTCCCCAGATATTTTACATATAATTGTATAAAATTAAGTGAAGGATTAGCATTCATTAATTTTAATAAATATTTAATGATATATAACTGTCAGTGTTTCAACGGTTCAATATGTGATACCTGAGTGGATGATGGATTAAAAGTTCTACCTTACATATGTTAAATGTGCCCGGGCTTGGTGGCTCACACCTGTAAACCTAGCACTCTGGGAGGCCAAGACAGGAGGATAGCTCAAGGTCAGCAGTTCAAAACCAGCCTGAACAAGAGTGAAACTCTGTCTCTACTATAAATAGAAAGAAATTAGCCAAACAACTAAAAATAGAAAAAAATCAGGCAGGTATGGTGGCACATGCTTGTAGTCCCAGTGACTCGGGAGGCTGAGTCACAAGGATTGCCGGAGCCCAGGAGTCAGAGGTTGCTGTGAGCTAGGCTAACACCACGGCACTCTACCCTAGGCAGAGAGTGAGACTTTGTCTCCAAAAAAAGAAAAAAGACCAGCCTGAGCAATAATAGTGGGACTCTCGTTTCCACACATACACCAAAAAAAAAATTCATTAAAAACGTTAAATGTCAGATACTTATTAGTGATCCAAATAGAGATGTCAGATAGACAAGTGTATATACAAGTCTGGAGTTCAGGGACAAGGTTAGGCCCACTAGTGAGTTATCAGCATATTTAAAGCCAAACAACTAAAGCAGCCTACCTACAAAATTATGTCAATAGGAGAGAGGACCTAGACCAAGATCCAGCTTGTGCAAAAGTTAGGAAAATAGGGGAAGCCAGCAAAACAGACCAAGAAGAACTATCAGAGAGATAACAGTAAAATTGGGAGGAGGACATGCTAATGACCCTGATCTGATCCCTATACATTATATGTATTGAAACTTTACTGTGTTTCCCATGAAGAAGTACAATTATTATTTGTCAATTTAAGAATAAAGTAAAAATTAGGAGGAAATTATTTCCCAGAATCAAAGACAGTAGGAAATATTCTAGAATATGGCAAAAAGAATAACGCTACATGTAGAAATTTGTTAATGGATTCTAGATATGTACAGTAGAAACAATAATTTTTCTTTCCCCCAACTGACCTCATCATTGAACTTATGAACAAGGTACTAAAAGACCATCCCTGGGGAAGATGTACCAATGGAATAATCCTGATGCAATCTTAACTCTTAGGGACACTATATTTGATCTCGTTAATACTTGCTTCCCAAACAGACCTCAGTCATCTCAGGGGACCAACAATGACTTGTTAGATTAGTTATGAATGTCATTATTTGATGTTAATTTTGATTCTGAATACCAGTGCAACTCCAAAGGTAAGTTCCAAGCTACAGAGGTGTGATAAGTAAAGGCCAGATGTTACCTTCTACAAAGAAGAAAGAGGCAAGATGGAACATACCCTCTGTCTAAGAGGTGATCTGATAGGAATCAGATCTCATTTAAAATTGTCTTAAAATAGTACCTAGGATCAGTGAGATATGTGATCTACAAGTGGTCAGCATGTCTCCCAGGAAAATTTGGAGGACAGAAAGACCTCTGGAGTCCTCAGTGTTTAGCAACGGATGCAAGTAAATATGCAATGGCTTCAAGTCCTCTTGAGTCTGGCAAGTGGTAAGAATCTCCTCCCAGACCCCAGATTTTAGAAGATTAGAAAAATCACTTGTCAGTAACCAAGCTAAAGGTTGGGGTATACATTGGTCAGGGAACAGAAGCTAGGTATTGAGCTGTTCACAGAAAGACTCAAAGTCCAGTTCTTACTCACAACCAGTATTTTATACCAGATGGCTTATGTGGAACTCTAGAACACCCTAGGAATTAAGTTCTAGTCTGCCATTTCCTAGCTAGGCAAGTTAAACTCTTAAGCCTCAATTTCTTCATCTGAAAAAATGTAAAGAGAGAAGGTATGTGTTACATAGGAATGGCCGCTTTACTGGAAATGATGCCTGTAAAATGATTAGCAAAGTGTACAAATCTTAGAGTACTTGGCAGTGCACAGCACCCAATCAATGTTACCCACTGCTTTTGCAGTAAGACAATAACTTTTTGTTGAATTTCTGAATGCTTCATATGATATACTCACAGTTCGCTTGTAAAAGGTCTCATGTTGAACCATGTGAAATTGCCTGTGTGATACCATGGGTTTTTATCTTTTTTTTTTTTTTTCCAAATCCAATGCTATCACTTTTTTTTCAATCTCAGCTTAGAAAAAGAAGAAATCAATGACACTATATACTTTAGTGAG